>PVJA010025360.1:0-30825 GCA_004027025.1 Myocastor coypus
ACAATGCATGGAACGCAGAGCTAGATTGGTGAGATGAGCT
Source organism: Myocastor coypus (assembly GCA_004027025.1). Classification (NCBI taxonomy): domain Eukaryota; kingdom Metazoa; phylum Chordata; class Mammalia; order Rodentia; family Myocastoridae; genus Myocastor; species Myocastor coypus. The sequence goes on from PVJA010025360.1 coordinate 41, forward strand.
TTAGGAGGCTTAGATTCAATAGCCTCCAACGTCACAAGCTTCACTGGTGGCACACTGCAATTGCAAAACCTTTGATTGTATATGTATCTGCTTCCTCTTAGTCCAAACGGAAGTATATTCTTTCCTGTTTTTTTTTCTTTCTTTCTTTCTTTTTTCTATTCAACATTAATAGGGAGGTGGGTCATGCCCACACACTGCACTCTATAGAATGATTGTGAGGACAATATGTAATATGTCAACTTTCAAAGAAAAAAAGGGGGAAAAGAAGAAGAAAAAAAAAAAGTAATGTGGATTTAGAAAGGTTAATGTTTAGTTTTTTGATCAATCTTATATACCTATATGTATTAAACTAAACTGATCCGATGATGAAAATATGTAATATAACCATTGTTAAATTTAAACAATAAAAGAATTGGAAAAAAAAATAAAAAATAAAATAAAATAAAATAAAAAACCTCATCATATTAAAAAAAAAAAAAAGAACAGTGAAAGGGAGGACAGAGATAGAGTAGGGGGTGGGAACCTTAAAGGAGAGGCTGACAAACTGGTTAAAATGACCAACACAGCATACATCTACGCATGTTTGAAATCTGACTGGATACACCATTTAAACATACCCATTAAACATACCCATTAAAACTTTGTATTTCAGGGCCGCGGAGATAGTTCAGTGGTCTAAAGCGCCTGCTTAGACAAGCTTAGGCAACTGTAGGGGCCGTAGTTTGATGTCCAGCACCACTTGCTGGGCCAACCCCGCCTCCAGGGCAGCTGAACTGGCCATAAAAAGGAAAGCAAAAACAAAAACTTTGTATTCCATATTCTTATTGATCCACGGTAATAGGTTCCCATATTTCTATAGAATTTTTCCTTCCAAATTAACCCACTGTTCCCAAGAGCCAGCTATAAAAGTGTTGTTTCCCACTTAACCCTGCTATCCATATTTTAGTTAATATTTTATAATCTCTTCCAGATTGTCTATTGTAAATACTATGTTCTCTCAGTAACAAATCACTCTAGACCTCCTTCTTATGAAACAAGTTCACTGTATGCACAAAAATTTCTATACCTCTACTTTCTTTTGATAGTTTATCTTCTTGTCTATCCCAAGACAATTTGTGAACTTTTGATACTTATTATTTTGGGGACAAACACTTATTTTTTCTTGAGACCTTGATTACTTTGATCTTCAAGGAATCATGCCCTCCAGGTCTTGCTCTTGGTTCCCCAGCCATTTGTCGTTTTCTCACTTGCTCCTACCCATTGCCCGCTATCTAGATGGTGAAGTATACTAAGATGTAGTCCTTGCACCTCCTTTCTTCTTTGTCTGTATTCCCTGTGCTGGTGATTTTGTTTCATCTCAGGATGTCAAGTTCTATGTGCACACCAGCAATTCCAGTATTTCTATCCCCAGCCCCATTGCTCCCTGAATTCTACACTTAATACTTCAAGTTACTATTCACTAAATGATAGAAGATTATTGGTGATTCTAAAAGCAAGCTACTGCCTCTTTCCCAACACATACATCTGCACTCCAAAGTCTTTCCCATATCAGGAAAGGCCATGCCAACTGCTCACCTAAAGTCTTTTCAACCATTCTTGACTTTCCTTTTTCCCATAGTTGGGGGCCAGGGGTGACAAGCGAACTCTACTTGCAAGTGCTTTTAATTTACATACTCCAAGTAAGTCTTATATCCTTTCATTTCTTGTTACCTGCACCATAATCTGGCTTCCTTACTGGTGCCTCTGTTTCTCCCCTTGCACTCATACCAAATGTCACTGCTTAAACCCAGGTCAGGCCACTTGCACCTCTGCTCAAGCTGCTGGAAGTCCCTCTCGAGTCCTCTGCACTGGGTGCCAGCCACATCTCTCCCCGTTTGCATCACCTTCGCTACTGTGCCCTTTCTTTCTTGTTGAACCTACTAGGTTAATTTCATCCCCCAGTCTTTGCTGACTCTTTGCCTTGACACCACTTTCCAAGAGGGTGCCACTCTCTCCTACCCTTCAGACTTTCGTTTGTGTGTGAGCTATTCAGTGAGGTGTTCTACCATAATCATTTCGCAACTGCTTCTCACCCGAAGAGCCTACTCTCTCCTTTGGCTTCTTGCTTTCCAACAGTATTTATGACTACAGTAGACTAAATAGTCTACTTTATTTTTTTTTCTTTCTTCTTTTGCTATAAAGTGATATCAACGAAGTCAGAAGTGTTTGTCTATTTTGTTTGTTTTAATTTCTATCATACCTAAAATACTGTCTGGCACTTTATAAGCATTCAGTACTTCATTGAAATCTGGATGGCTTGAATAAATGAACAAGTCAACTTTGTTGGTACTTTATGAACCATAAACAGAGCAGATATTCTGTGCTTTGAATGGCAAAGAGCTCAATGCTCATCAAGGGCGAATTCATATTAAAATGCCTCCCATTGTAACAGGTTTTCTTTTACTTGCCTTAGGAATTCCTATGGTCAAGGAGAAAAGCCTGGGCTTAATAATCTTTGCAGTGGCACAATGGAGTCCAGGATAAGGCTGGAAAGTGGCAGGAGAGGAAGTCGGCAAGCACCAGAGAAAATCCTTGCCAGACCCTCCTAGTCTCTCGCAGACAGTGTTTTCCAGAGGACCCTGTGGTCATCTACAAACTATTTCCAGCACAGCTTTGTCTCAGTGTAATAGCCAAGCATAATCTGGATAAAAGGAATAAGCTGGTTATTCAGTTTCTAATTGCTACTTGCACAACTTTTTCCTAATTGCATTTTCCATAGACAGTTTGTGCCAAAATGAACATTCCACTAATGATGCTGGCAAGACAGTTTGTCAAACACTGACACCTAGTGAATGTTACTATACAGGCCTTGTTCTGGGCTGTTTCAAGTCCAAAAAAACCTCACAGACATTCAATTTAGGGGGCAGTCAAATCTCATTCACCTACTTTTAGTATTAGACTTGGCAGCATTTGACTCTAAAGTGGTGCTCCCTCTCATTACTGGGGCCCTGTGCGAGAGTGAGTGCATGCCCTTGGAATGCTGATGAAAATTTTAATCTAAGAAAAACAACGAAAAGAAGGGAACTCCTGCAAAATTACCCAGAAAGGCTCTGAAGTTAAATATAAATTTTTAATATTTGCTAACTGCCATGGTGCACGATTAGCACTGAGTCCAACTTTCTTAATGACTCCACCAAAGGACTCAGTGTTCAGCCTGCAGGGGTCCTGGGTGAGTGGCTGGGCTGGCAGGCAGATAAGAGAGTCTTGCAGCCTGAGAACTGGCTCTGCAGAGGTGCTCTGTGCCAATGGGTGTGATCTCATGGAGGAATGGGAGACCCATGGGGTGCATGTCTGGAGACAGAGAGAGAGAGAGAGAGAGAGAGAGAGAGAGAGAGAGAGAAGGAGAGAATCTGAATGGAATTTGGAACAATATTATGAACCAGTGAGGGTCCCACCAGGCAATGATGTTTTGTTGTTGTTGCAGTTATTTACTAAATTTCTCTGCTATTGTTTTCCTACACTGTTAGAGGAGAAAGAGCCCTGGCTTATGGTTTTAGAGATGGAAAGATGTGCATGGAAGGAGCCTCATACATTTCAATGCCCTATGCTGTGCTTTCTGCTCCTTTGGAATCACGTAGCAGTGGGCTGCGCCAGCCTTAAATGCAGGTCAGACTTTGCATTCAATCTTTTATTCTTTCTCTTGATCTGGTTTAATTTGAAGTAGACAAAAACCGCGGAGTAGGAGTGCACACCTCTCCCCTCCCCCATTCTGTAACTTGGCGCCTCTGAGTGGTGCAGGGTTCTCTGACACTGCTCAGCCCGTGGTGACTACTCGCAGGAACCTGACCTGCTGCCTTCCCTGCTGACACCGAGTGTGCACTGACACCTGCCTTTTTGAGGTGAGAGGACTCATCATTCAGACTAATAGACAGGCCTTGGTGTGAATTGTTTAGGCTCAGAATCCTGTGCCACTAGCTGTGTGCCCTCAGCCAAGTTATTTAAACCCTCAGGGCTTTAGTTACCCCATGCAATATTGGGATATAAGGAATATTTTCCCACAAGGAGAGTGTATGCATACACACCAGAGGGAGAGACGGAGGAGAGAGAGGAGCCATGGGAGAGGGAGAGGGACATTTTGGTCCGTGAAGAACTACACACATAGCCACAGTTTTATCAGCTTGTAATTAGCTGTGTCGTAGGCATAGTGAGGTTTAGGTTTTGATAAGCGCACTCAATAATGTTTGTACAATAACAACATTGGCTAATGACACTTTTTGCTGAATGCAACCCTGCTGTTTATTGTGATACATTTCTGTATAGCTTAGCTCATGAACTAAAATGATATTATTGTATCACTGTTTTATAAAGAAAATTAGTATATATCTAATGTGTGGATTTTCCCCACAGAAGATATACATACTAGAAGACCAACATTCAACACAGTTATATGTTTTTTTCCTGATTTGACAGAGTTTAGATTATGCCACTGTCCGATCCTTTGCAAAGATCTTAAATCTCGTTTCACTCATGGTTGTGCAGCAACAACCCTGTACAGAAGACAGACCCTGGCGTTTTTGCTTTCTTTTCTTGGCCACCCCTTTCCACCCTCTCTATTCCTTTCTTTCTCGCCTTCTTTTTCCTTTTTCTCATCCTCTGTCCCCTCCTTTCATACTGATCTCACATTACTCTCCAAGAGAAGGCTAAGCATTTCCTTCCCAGGAAGCGTATTTGTCTTCATTCGCTCTTTGTTGTGGTTGTCGTGCTGTGCTCTGCACCTCTCCGCACCTACGGAGAACAGCACAACCACATCCTATGTGGAGGGTGCGTGTCCTGTCATGTCCTGACATCAAATCAGAAATGGTTCTTGGAGCAAGGTTCTGCCCATTTTCGCGGGCTCCTGGGATGATGGATGTGAATGCTGTTCCCAGCCGGGGGTGGATAGGCCGAAATGCAACATCAGGGAGACCGGCTTGCTCTCTGTGGCCACTGTTGCTCCTGCTCCTTCCTTTGCTCTCTGCTCCTTGCTGTGGCCAGAAGCGGCTGCGCTCTGCCATGTGCTGCTCTGCCTTGGAGCCAGCCGAGTGTCGACTGAAACCTCCACTGACGGTGAGCTAAATAAACCTTTCAAAAAAATGAAGAAAGAAGAAAGAAAGAAAGAAAGAAAGAAAGAAAGAAAGAAAGAAAGAAAGAAAGAAAGAAAGAAAGAAAGAAAGAAAGAAAGAAAGAAAGGGGTTCTGCCTATTTATTTCAGTATTTGTCCCCTGTAGCAAGAAAGTTTATCGTGACTGTTATACAAACAGCTAACCCCAGAATTGGAAATTTGGCCATTGTTCAAGTGAGATGAGATCTGGGGAGCCTACACAGACAAGAGGAAAAAACAAAGAAAGGGGCTTGGGTCTTCTCCAACACGAGCTTTTTTACTGTTTGTTGCTAATTTATAGCTCAGTGAACAGATTTCCTAGCATGTTATCTAAATATGCGGAAATACTGGGGAAGCTTTCAGACCCAGGGACCAAAATCCCCATTGTATTTGTGCCACTAGGCTCTTCTAGGTGCTCTGAGCCTCTCTTTATTCTGACCCCTATGCCACTTTTTTGTCATCTTTTGCAATTACCGGGAAACATTTCAACCTTGTTAAAAAGCTTGGAAGGTAGTCACATATCTGCAACCTTTGAAAAATATAATGAATGCAACTTCTTCTTGCCTTTTTATCAACTAATAAGAAAATTTGTTGGCTTGCTGTGTACATTTTTAAAACCCTGAATGCCATTGTACTATGAGCATATTTCCTGAATAAATATTTTCTGACTTTAAGCACATTCATTGGATTTCTTTCAGCTATGATATATTGTGACAATTTGTCATAAATTTACTATATTTACTTCTTCCTTTTAAAATCATGGTTGGATTGATCAAGATTCCCTTCTTTACTATGGATTCAAAGATGCATATTTATTTTCTCTTTTTGTATTCTTAAAATTTTACTTATGGATAACTAAAAAGTCAAAGGTTAACCAATAACATTTTTCAGAATAATAGAGATAAAATAAATATTTTAATTTTTGAAAATTGTTAGCATTGAAATTAGACTTTAGCTGATGCAATTATTCCTCATAAAATTATAACCAATTCTTTTGTTCATCATTGATTTTACCACAACTTTCTTTCTGGGAGAATTTAGGGTTTCTCACAAGAAAATCTTTAGGCTAAAAGTTTTCTCAAAATCTGTTTTTTGAACTTGCCTTGTTCTTGTGACATTTTTTTTGCAGGTGAGTTGGGTTCTTTCTTTTTGTCTTTTTGAAACAGGGTCTCACTATGCAGTTCAGGCTGGCCTTGAGCTCACTTTTATAGCCCAGGCTGGTCTCGAACTTGCACCAATCCTTCTGCCTCAGCCTCCCAAGTGCTGGGATTACAGGCATGAGCCACCACACCTGGCGAGGTGGGTTCTTAATATGATTTTTGCTAGGCATTTTATTTATTTATTTATTTATTTATTTATTTATTTATTTATTTATATTTTTAGTACAGGGTCTCACTACGTAGATTGGACTCGTAGTGATCCTCCTGTTTTCAGCCTCCTGTGCCGGGATTACAGAGGAGCACCACTACGCCCAGTCTCAACCACTGTTTCAGTGTGCCCTGGAGGAGGGGCCAGCACAGTATGCTGAGGATCGAACCCCAGCCGCTTAGCTCTGCCTAAGTAGGTGCTTTAGTCTGCTAAGCTACCAGGCCAACCCTCATTTATCTTCTAATAGCTTCTAAAAGTTTATTTCTTTTTTTGGATGCAGTGAACTCCATCACCTATCTTTGGCTGCTTGCAAGGACCACCTGGAAAGAAAGACTATTTTGAAAGAGAAGCAGTTGTCTTCATATTGCTAAGCTTGACTCTGTTTCCATGTATTGATCTGTACCGAGCTGGCTGGGACTTTTCTTTATCCCTTCAACTGGCTTTAGGCAAAGAATATCAGTCTAGCTGAGATGCTAATGGTTGTCTTTGAAAACAGAAGGTGTGTTTCGCCAGAACCCTCCCAGTCCCTCTGTGGTTCCCTCATGTGAGCTGAGAGAAGATGGGATGAAGAGCCGGTGTGCCACACTTTTCTGGGATCCAGAGAGTGCCTATGACTTCCTGGAGCTGAAAGATTATGCATCGGAGCTGAAGCACAGCCCTCCTCCCCACCCCCAGGTTACCAGTTCTCTACATGCTTCTCTGTGCATGTTGCAGGGGGGATTTCAGGCCTCTTACCCAGCCCAGCTTACTACTATGCTCACGCATTTCCTGCCATTCTAAGTCACTCATCCTTGTGCTATTCCCTCTTTCACAGATGAATAAAGTCTAGGTTCGGTTCTTTGCTCTGGATAACCAACATTATGGCTGGACTCAGGATCCCCTTTGTTCCCCACAATTCAGTTTCTTCATATTTTCCATCTTGTGCTTTTATGTGCTGTATTTTGATCAATTACTATACAACTATTATTGTGTTATGTTCCCAGTTATGTATGATATTGTGTATTAACAAATTCTTTATTTCCTTGACATTGTTTTTTTTTTAAATTTTGTACAAATGTGATTCTTCTTGTACAGCTTATGAAATTTTGGAAGAACAATATTCTTTTCATCTCTTTGAATGTTTTTGAAAATGTGGATGTTATCTATCGATGATTCTATAGTCTAATCTGAAGCATAGACATGCAATTTATTATATTGAAATGTTGATGGTGATAGCTTTTATTTGCCCATATTTTATAATTTTGGGCCATCTGCTTATGTGGAAATGAGGGAGTACTTTACTTTGTTTAACAAAACCTTGGAAATACTGGATTGAGTGTAGGAGTTTCTTGGGTTACTCTATGCTTTCTTCTGCCTGAGCATCCCTACACTAGATTCCTGGGTTACTTTCATATATACATCCTAATTTCTGCATTCTCTAATCACACAGGAGTACATACTTGATGTTAGATAAGCTTGATGTTAGATAAACATCTGTTTGAACATTCTTAGAGGAGATTATCTCTTTAGAGTTCAGGTCAAATTGGCCAGGCACAAAAGAGTAGGTGATTCTTCCTAGACCTTTCTTTTGTAAAGGGGATAACTCTTTGGTGGCCATGGGACCATCCAGGTGTTTCAATCAGTTTTTCATTTTATAAACATTTACTTATTTCTTATGCCATGGTGACAGCTGAAAACTGAACCTTCTTCTAGTCTACTACATTGGCTTTCACCTTTGCAATTTATTTGCAAGAAATTTCTGATTTTTCTTGAGTGGTTAAACTTGGACTTACATGTATATGTATTATATTTCCCACTTATGGATTTGAGCTGTCATGAATCGAGAGTATAAGTGACACATCCATGACAGAAAATAGCATGATGAATCATTGAAAACAGCATGGAGATACCATACGATCCAACAAATTTGTACCCGGGTATATCATAAAATTCTGAAACCAGTACTATGAGCAGATGCTTGTATCACAAAGTCCATAATGGAATTCTTTACAGCAACAAAAGGCAGAATCAAGTCCAGTGTCCTATGGTGAATGAGTAGATAAGTAAAATATGCTATATGCCCACAGTAAAATATTATTCAACCTAAAAAAGGAAGGAAATTCTGTCCTGCTAAGATATGGAAGAATCTGGAAGAATTTTACTAAATATAATACAGTTTTACAAAAGATAGACATTTGATAGTTTCACTCATATCAAACACCTGAAAAAGTCAAATTTCTAGAGACAGAAGTAATTTTCAAGGACTGAGGACACAGAAGAGGAAGCTAGTGATCAGTGGATATACAGCTGATGGTAAACTTCCCAAAGTCAAGACAAAGAGAGCAGAAGATCCCATGATCCTCTGGGTCCCTCAACTGACTAAGGACTGACACAACATTAGTAGTGTCTGGGGTATGAGCCTCAACTTTGACTATTTCTAGAACTCACATCCTATACATTCAAGTCAATCTCTTAATTTTGGTGAAATTATACAGATTTGCTAACCTTTACTTCTGCCTTACACCACAAATGTTTTTGAAAGATTAATATTTATGGTAATGATATAAAACTCTATAGAGAAAAAATAGTGCTTTTAGTGAGCCATATGCACTAAAATTATATCATAATTATAGAACAAGTACCAGCTCAGGGTTTTTTATTTATTTATTTATTTATTTTTCTTGTTTCAGAGCTTTGTTTGTTTATTCACTCATTTTTATGGCCAGCTCAGCCCGCCCTGAGAGCAGGGCTGGCGCAGCATGTGGTGCCAGGGATCGAACCGCAGTCCCTGAAGCTGCCCAAGCTTTCCCAAGCAGGTGCTTTAGACCACTGTGCCATCCTGCCAGGCCCCCAGCTCAGGGTTTTTGATAGGGAGAGAGAAGCAATATTAGAGATTGTAGTGTCTGATACACTCTGCCAACCTGGGAAGTTAAGAGCTTAACTAAGGCTGGCCAAATAGCTCAGTGGGTTAAAGCAACTGCAAGTAGGCACAGGAGCCAGAGTTCAATCCAGGGCATGCTGAGACAGCAAATGAGACTGGGCATGGTGGCACGTGCTTGTAATCCCAGCTCTTGGGAGGCTACAAACAGATGTATTACTATGAGTCCGATCTAGTACTGAGACCCTAAACACCCTGTAGACCCTTCTTTAAAATACAAAAAAAGAGAACTTAACTAAATCAGCTCACCAGAGAGCCAGGGTTCTTATTCTGTAAACATCTTCATCTTGTGCAAGAGGAGAGCTTGGACACTGTGTCGTTCTACACCCCCTCCCTAGCATATAGAGGCCCCTCTGTCAGGGTGTGAAGGGCCTGCTGTAGGATTTGAAGGCCCTCCCTAGAGTGATCCAGCACTGCAGTGGTTCTCAACCTTTCTAATGCCATGATCCCGCAATACAGTTCCTCATGTTGCGGTGACCCCAAATCAAAAAATAGTTTTGGTGGCTACTTCAAAAGTGTAATTTTGCTACAGTCATGATTCAGAATGGCTTTAGGCGACTCCTGTGTTTTGGTCATTCGACCCCCTCTGGGGTCGCGACCCACAGGTTGAGAACCGCTGACTTAAAGGATATGTAAAGGGACTGGAGGAAGGATGGTTGCTTCCACTTCCTTGAAGGAGCTCCAGTATTCACAGTCAGCTTAGGAGGAAAGGAGAGAGGCTGGCTAGAAGCTGCAGCTGCATCTCCTCCCTTTGCTCTTTGCTGGTTTCTGCTGCCATGAACTGCTGCCCTCTGCCATGTGCCAGACTCCATTGGAGCCAGCAGAGTATGAACTGAAACCTGCACTACCTGTAAGCTAAGTAAACCTGTCTTTCCTTAATTTGGGGGTGTCAAGTCTTTTGTTCCAGGAATGACTAATAAGTAACCAAGACAGAGATGAATGCTTACAAAGAAGACTAAATGATTCAATTTTAATTAATTAAACCATCTGTCCATAAAATCTTGTAGATGACACAAATGAAAAAGAAATGGTCATATTCAGGAGATGAACTCCTGTTAAAGAAATCTATGCCAATGTGGTATTAAATGTAATCTGGGGTGAGGTAGGCCATGAGATTACACCTACCGCACTGCCTTAATAAAATGTCTTGGCAGTAGCAGCCTCCTTTTGAGCACTGGGGCACAAAAGTGTTATAAAAGTAGATGTATACTATTTTTCATTAATTCATAAGGTGTTGGAAAATATATTTCTGACATACTAAAGCTATATTGTTGTAATTAATTCATAAGTTGAATTGTGTTTGATTTTAATTTTCTTTTCATTGAAAGTGCAACAGCTCTCAGACCACTGATGGTTGGAAAGGTCCAAAAGTTTAATTTCTGAGCCCAGGAATGAATGGAAAGTAAAAGAGAAGTGGTCATCACTATGAAGAATGAATAATATTTCAAATAAAAGAAGTAGAATGTGCAAAGTTCAGACATAAAAGAGTGCTTGTGAGGGGGACATGGTAGTTACGGCAGTTTTGCTGGATGCTAGAGTGGGGTATATTTAGAGAAGCTACAGCTCTGAAGGGTTGTGACTATAGATGTTAGGGCAGGGCTTCTCCATTATCTAGGAAGAGCTATAAGTGCTTTCAAATAATTAATGTCAGTGGGAGGAAGAAGAAGTGGAGTATACTAGAAATAGCAAGAAATGAAAGCGAGTGAATGTGGTTTTGTTTGTGGATATAGAAGAAAAAAACTGAAGTCAATGATTTGCCCTGACGTAAGAGTTAAGCAACAGGGAGAAGGAGCTACTATTTCTTGAAATGCTTCTATAAATGGAGGCATATATTCGACAGGTATGGTCAGGGACAGATGACCAGTAGTGGTCAAGGCCAATAGTACTAGAAATTCTATAAATTTCAGTTTCATCTTTATAAGAAATACATTTTGTGAAATTGTATTTAATTTTTCTCTACATATTTTAATTGAAAACTTTGATGAGAACACCAAAGAAACTCAGTTACTGCCTGAACATCACCCACTCCTCTAGAGCACGCAAGCTATTCAGATTCCTTACCTGAACAATCTGTACAATCAAAAGTAAATAGTGAAAAATGTTTTTGCATTGTTCAGACAATGTCATCTGTCCTTTCTTTGTTGGATATATGCAGTTGGAATGAACTTTATAAGTGATTTTGTACAAGAAAAAAATGGATGTTAAAAAATCAAGCTTTTTAAATTTTACATAAATATACTTTGTTTTTCTTAGTGACTATGGTTAGACCATGTTTCCAAGCCTTGGTCATGTCCTGGAACATCCAAGAACATTGCCTAGAATCCAGAAATTTTTTTTTAATGTACCCTTCATGGGAAGTTAATTTGATCTTCATAAGAATTGCCTTGGCTGTTGTGGAAGTGTGAGTTATAGTGTCTGAAGTTTGAAAGGAAACAGATCATCTTGGGAAATCATTCTTCATGACAAGGGAAATGTAATGCTCGCATTGAAACCACATCAATCATGGGGGTGGAGGAGAGCGGCTAAGTACCATATGAAATTGGTTGAAAAGTTTCCAAAGGAAAGAGGAAAATCTATAGCAAGTACTGTAACGTTTAGTTTTAGGGGTGGGGCTCTTTCTTTTAAAACATTTTTATAGTTTTAGAAAGATACTTTTCCTTATACATTGTTCTGGTTGATTTTTCTTAGACCCTACCTAAGAACAGTACTATTAGGAATAGCAAGGATATCTGTAGTTCCTAGAGGATACCTGCCTTCTTTGACTAAGAAACAGGTATATTTATGGTTCCAAAAATTGCCATTCATAAATATTTTGTGTAAGTGAATTCCAGCAGTAATAACTATTTTCTTGAGTTGTGATAATGTTCTTTAGTCACTTCCTAACAGCCCAGGGAATGTGACGGTGATCACACTGAAGACCTCCTGTAATCCTGAAATGCAACAAGGATGAGGTTAAGGCCAGTAGTGGTCAAAAAGTACAGTGTAAGAATACATGTGAAGAAAGGTCGACCACTTCAGTTTCATGGAGTTGGGTCTGCAGTCAGTAATAATAAAAATGCAGAAGGAAGTTGAGTCACTTGAATGTATGCTTGATCATTACAGATTTTCTAGGTTCATACATGCACTGCATGTATATGTCCATGCACATGGGTATACATATATTCATAAAATATGATCCCTACATATGTCAGAGATAACAGAGCATGTATGTAATAATGAGATACATATTTTTCTTTATAGATGGTGGTCAGTGCATTTGCCTGATTCAATTACGTTTCTATTGTGGGTCCTGGAGCTCATGAGTTTGGTTTCTGTCATGACAATTTGAGATACTCATGTTTCTTGGGTCAGGCTCTCACTGTGGACAGTGAGAAAAGAACAGAGCCATGTAAGTGAAGCAGGAAGAAGGGAAGTCATGGCAGCACTGTAGCAACCGAAGCCCATCCACTTGATAGTCAGGTATTGTCTTAGCTTTCCCCTCATTGAGTCACATCTGAACACTCAAAACTTAAAAGAGAGAGGTTTCCTTTAGGCTTACAGTTGCAGTTCATGGTTGGCTGCTCCAACAAAGAAACATAGCCAGGCGTGGTGGCACATGCCTGTAATCCCAGCAATTGGGAGGCTGAGGCAGGAGGATCGATGTGAGTTAGAGACCAGCCTGGGCTACAAAAATGAGCTCAAGGTTAGCCTGAACTGCATAGTGAGACGCTGTCTCAAAAAGACAAAAAAAATTTAAAAATTTAAAATTAAAAGAAAAGAAAAGAGGAGTGGTGGAGCAGATGGAGGATGAAAAGGTGCTTACCCTATGGCTTCCACATCCTTGAAGATCACACTTCCAGGGTTGCACTCTGAACCAGGTCCACTTCCTGAGATTTGGTGAGATACAGTGTTTCTAAGATCCAGTCACCTTGCAAATACTGAAGATGCTTGGGAGACCATCCTGATCTGAATAACAGCTATGTATTGCACTCATTTAAATGCCATCCAAAATAAATAAATAAATAAATAAATAAATAAATAAATAAATAAATGTCATCCATTATTTGACAATGAACACACGAAGTGAAAATGAGAATGTCCTTGACCTAGCAGACATTGAAATGTTAACATTAACATGCCATCTGGGTAACAATTTTAAAGGCATAAGTGTTACGAAGGACAAGAAATCTGATTTCTTGAAGATTATAAAAAAGACTCTGAACTATATATGTAGAGATGTAGAAGGGGAAGGTGAAAGAGGAACATTTCCTCAAACAAGACAGGAAGGAGTGGAGTAACAGTTCTTCAGGGGGTGGGGAAAGGGGAGGTGGTGTGTGTGAGAAGAAAGTAAGAGCAGTGAACAGGAACCAAATGCCAGGAGGGAAAAAGATGCCTCTCAGGAAATGAAGAATGAGCCCTGTGGTGGCTGTGGAGAAAGGCAAAATGCAGAGCGGAGCAGATGCAAAGGGGAGGAGGCAGGAACCATGCCCAGCAGGGCTGGTTCATTGCTGACTTGTTGCCTCTTTTGTAAAAGGAAGTTGATAAAACACAACTTGATTCTTTAGAAAAATTATTGTGTTTCTACTTTTTAGACTGGATTGAAGAACAAATATTAATATATTGCCAGAAATTCATCAAACGTGAGAATAATTTGGATTATAACAATAACGATGGAGAAATGTGTATGAATTTTGGTAGTTATATAGGTAGTAAGGGGGATAACAGTTAATAGTACATTTCAAATTAGGGCTCAGGGATGTGTCAATAACACTTGATTAATAAGATAGTTAAGACAGTATTCTTGGGAATACTGTGAGAAAGCAGAACATATTTAGACACATTGAGCTTAAGAGCCATGGAAATGGGGCCCGGCAGGATGGCTCAGTGGTCTAAAGCGCCTGCTTGGGAAAGCTTGGGCGGCTTTAGGGACCGCGGTTCGATCCCCGGCACCACATGCTGCGCCAGCCCTGCCCTCGGGGTGGGCTGAGCCGGCCATAAAAATGAGTGAATAAACAAAGGTTCTGAAACAAGAAAAAAATTAAAAAATTAAAAAAAAAAAAAAAAAGAGCCATGGAAATGCTGAAGAGAGAATGTTAAGTGGCAGTAAGATACCCGGATGCTGAGCTCAGTTATGCAGCTGGGAGGGACAGCTCTACTTCAACTCTCTTGATCCATCTGTGAGAACGAAAAGCATTCTGGGCTGGGCACTCCCCTGAGCCACACCAGCTTTTCCCTCCGAGCATACAGGCGATTGAGTTATTTTTCGTGAATCTCTCATTTCATCCCCTGTAAGCCTAAACAATTTTTATTGCACATCTACTATGACTAAGACTTTTTCAACTGCAGAATACAGAAACTGGAAAAGCAAACCTTGCCTTCATAGATCTTACCATGAGTAAGCTAAATTTATTTGTATGCAATACAGAATTTATGAACAAATATATTTAACATATAATTTGTTAGGAGATGGTAAATATTGAAAACATGAAGCAGGAAATGAACTTAAATGTATGTTGGAAATGCTTACATGTTAAAAACAATAGCCAGGAAAGACCCTATTGAGAAACTGATGTTTGAGAAAATATGAAGAACTGAAAGTTAATCATAGGGATGTCAGAAGAAAAATCATTCGAAACATATAGAAAACAAATAGCAAATATAAATCCTATCATCTCTGTAGATATATTAAATACATATTAATTAATCTTATTGTACATATCTGTACATAGTATATCAATATGGACAGGATGAGGAAGAATGCAGCGAACATGAAACACTACTTCACGGATAAATCAGATAAATCTAAGTGGGCATGGACTGGCACTGGCATAGAATATGCATGGAGGAGCTTAGGTGGCAGCCTGTGTGGGCAGGGTGGGTTCTGTTACTCTTGACTAAGGAAATGGAGACAGCTGGAGGGGCAGATAGAGCAGAGAACTATAGAGGTTCCCGCAGCAGTCTCAGGCGATCACCTGGGAAGGGAGGAGCTGAGGGGCGCTCCAGTCATTCTACACAGGCGCAAAGGCTGTGAATATTAATAATTCCTCTGTTATTTTGGAAAGGATATCTTCACATACCGCACCACTGGAGTCCTAAAATCTTCATTGACTGGGTGCACCCCTGAAATTTGCAGGGTTTGTCTCTGAGCTGATAGGATGTGTTGAGAATCCTCCAATGAATATATTACCTTTTGAAATTGAATAAAAATCAAATGTGTAGAACAAAATTCTCTTTTAAAAAAATTCTGTGGAGACTGGGTGTGGTGGTGCACACCTGTCATCCCAGTGCTTGGGAGGTTGAAAACAGGAGGACCACTACCAGTCTGATCTGTGTAGTGTGACCCTGTAGACCCTATTCTAAATACTTTCTAGGCAGTGGCTGGTAACAGCAAACCCTGTGAGCCCTGCCTTTAGCCCTCACAGGCAAGGATGAGCATAGGGCAGCTGCAGGACAGTCTGGGCTGCTCCCACGGTGTGGCTGACTGCCTGTCCTGCCTGTCCCCAGAGGCAGCAAGAAGCAGCCTGAGACACTGTTGCTGCCCTGTGCACCTCTTCAGTTCTCTACCTGGAAACCTGTGTGGCCGTAGACCTTGTGCAGAGTCCTGCTTCCTGTGCTTTGCTTCTCGTCCATTCATGAACCTGCACCGGGGAACTGAAACATAGAGAAGCCCTTTCCTTGCAGGGGAAAGCCAGCCAGAAAGGGCAGCTTTCAGGGGAGCACGTACAGGATTACAAATATCAATTTCTTGGACAAAGAAGAGAACCTGGAGAGGACTCCTACAATTGGTGCTCAACATGGCAAGAACGTGTGACCTTCTCAACACAATGACCACTAACCACAATCATGTGCGGGTGACCTGCTGGACCTTATGTGACCACTTTAGAAAAAATCAAGGGGCGTAATGAGCATCAGAGCTGTTGCATGGCTAGAATCCAGCCCATCTACACAACACATCAAGCTCTCGGGCAAGACCTTAAGCGATGAACCCCTCAGTGCATCATCACCGTCCTGGGAAGGCCTGCAGCAGACCTCCTGTGGCATGGAAGATTCTGGGCTATGCAGCCACAACTGACGCTGCTCCAGCTTCTTCAAAGGCAAGAAGGGGACACCGTGGAGGACCAAATGAGCAGCTCTCCTTGAAAAAGAACAATTGTCTCCATTTTGGCTGAGCCTGGCCCTATTTCCTTGCATTGAGATGTACAGAGCTGGCTAGGGCTTCTCTTTATCCTTTCAACTGGCCCTAATCAATGCAAACTGGTCTAGCTGAGGAGCTTGTGGTGGTCTTTGAAGGCAGCATGCATGTTACCCTGATAACCTACAGCTGCTGCTCTTTAATGTGAACTGGGTGGAGACAGGATGAAGAGCTAGTGCACCGCACTGCCAGCTGGGATCAAGAATCAAGATAGAGGCTATGGCTTCCTGAGGCTTGAAAGATTACCTCTCACCCAAAGCACTAGACCCACCAAACATTAGATACTATTGCAATGGCATAATGCAAATTACTTTCTCTGCATATCCTCTCTGCATATGGCAGCAGTCAATGTAGTCCACCTACCTAGCCCAGCCCCCAGTACTCACCTACTTCCTACAATTCTCAGGCACTCCTCCTCATGCCACTCCTCTTTCACTGGATAAAACTTGGGTGCAGCCCTGGGTCAACCTTGTTTCTCAATAGCCATCACCGTGGCTAGACTTAGGACCCCTTGGCTCCCCCATAATTATAATAAATAAATACATTATTTTAAAACATCTGTAAGAAGAGTCATTTGCCACTTCTGTTTCCCCTTTATGGGCTAGAACATATATAGCCAGGAAATACATAGTATCATCTAAAAGGCCAGAAAATATACTATTCATTTTGGCTCACCAACTGTAAAGATGAAAATTAGTATTTGTACACTTCTGATGGACAAAGTGGACGGTCGACAGAGGAAGGTCATAGCCATCTCTGCCACAAATAACAGACCTATTTCAACACAGAATCAAGTTTTGACAACTGGAGGAGCAATGGTTATAGAACCAAGTATAAATGTAGCTGGGCATGGTGGTGCCCACCTGCAGTCCCAGTGTTGCAGTCAGCTGAGTTAGATAGAAATATTATAGGCAGTCAGACAAGGTTAGGCCCTCAAAGGAGAGGATATCCAGCAGCTATGAGAGGGACGGATGCTCCCGCTGTGGGCCAGACCTAAAGACCAAAGATCAAGCAAGTGCCGACCTCCTGAAAGACTGACATCTGAGATTGATCATCACCCTGAGGGAGCCAGAAGAATCATTAATCCAACTACTACCAGATGGCTACCTGATAAAGTTCTGTTCTGCATTCACTCCCACTGGCAACATGCCTCACCTTCTCATTTGGTCCTGGACTTAATCAACTTTACCTGAGCAATGGTGCTTGCAACCTCATTGGTAGATCATGGCTTTGTCCCACCTCATGTCCACCTAAGCGAGTCCCCACTTTCTCTACCTTAGCCCCTCATGATTTTGCCCTATAAAAATAACCTGGAAGAGACAGCTTCTGGGGTAACCCATTTGGGCCCCCCCTTCTGTCCCTCTTAGACAGAAACTTTCTTTCCCAATAAATAGCCTGCTCTCAACCTCTGTTTGTTCCTAAAATTTATTTCTCAGTTTTAGAGCACACAAACTCGTCCCAGGTGCCTTTCAGGTTGTGAGATTATTTTTACACTGCATCGCCAGCACTCATGAGGCTGAAGCAGGAGGATAGCTGTGAGTTTGAGACAGTTTGGGTTATAAAGTGAGTGATAAAGTGAGGGCTGATTGAACTGCGTAACGAAACTCTGTCTCAAAAAGACTACATATATATATGTAATATCTTTAACAATACAGAAGTGCTGCATAGTAAGGGAGGTAAAGAACGTCTGTGAGACCCACTATGCACAAATACATAATGAAAGCAGGTCCACGGTACGCAAAGCCACAGCGCCCTGCACGGGTGAGCAGTCTCAGCCCACGTGAGGCGCTTTATGCGTGGAGCTTAGGGCAAATTGTGTGAGTCCTGAGGAGAGACTCCACAAGACATTCTCTATAACAAGGAATCTAGAAGGCTTCACCATCCTCCCCGGCTGGGCTTCCTCCACAGAGCCAAAGCTCAACTCCCCGACTTGGTGTTTCTTTCAGTTACTCTTTTCTCATCGCTAGGACAAAATACCCAACACTCAAATTTAAGGAAGGAAAGATTTATTTAGTTCACAATGAATGGAGACTTCAGTTCATGCCGAGCTGGCTCTAAGGCTGACTGGCACATGGCACAGGGCAGCACTTCCTGGCAGCAAAAACAGCAAAACAGCAAGAGCAAAGGGAGGAGCAGCAGCAACAGCGGCCGAGAGCAAGTCAGTCTCCCTCACGTTGCATTCAGGCTCTGTGCCCTAGGGCGAGTGTAGCACTCACATCCATAATCTCAGCACTTGACCATGAATTAATCTCACAAACTCTAGAAATCTGCCCTACGATTGCATGAGACTTAGACACAAACCGTAACAGCGTTATAAGAAAATGATCTCTCACGGTTTTCCTCTTAAGGCAGATGAGTCAAAGGACCACCCTACTGGGGATGGCCCATGTTTTTAACTCACCAGGAGCCAGGCAAATCACACATGAGGACGGGCTGGCCCATCTCCTCGGCCTCTTCCCTGCAGGTCCTCCACGAAGGCCCCGTTTGTGATCACCCACACAACCTCGCTCTTCAGATCGCTTACACTAACTGTGTAAAAGCTGCAGACTTCAGAAGAATCAGAGGCACCCTTGTATGCATTCTCTAACAACTGCAAGGTTTGAAAGACGAGATCAGCCTGTGTAAAGAAAGTGGTTGATTTGGGAATTATAGACTAATGGCAGTAACGTTAAAATTATGTACTGCACACTGTGAAAAAAATCTTAGGTATTGTACAGCAATTTTAATTGTGCAGCATTTTAAAAAATAAAACTGATAATTTCTTGATTTTTTTAATGAGTCTCACTTCTTCCCACTATGCAATTCAGAGTTTCAACCTAAGATCAATTACAAAGCATGGTTTTCTCTCCCAAGACAAAGCTTGCTCGACAGAGACTTGCTGGCGGCAGTTAGTTGATAATACTTTTCTTCTTGGACACAAGATGGCAGTACATGCAAGGGGGCCTGTGTACAGTAATAATGTATTTGGATGAAGAATGACTCAAAGGGTAAACTCTCACCTATTACAACGTAAGCAGTTTATATTACTGCTGATTTTGTTGTTATTCACGCTCTCCACTTCAAGAGCAACAGATTTTCACCCTGTTATATCAGATCTAAATTTGTTCTTTGAGAAATTCAACTATGTACTAAAACAAACCTATTTTAGACCAAATGGAGAAAACATCTTTCCTCACAAAATTCTCTGGCCTCTCCTCTTGTATACTGAGTCACAAGTGAAATACAGCTGCATTAGTCACCACTGGACCAAATCCCTGACACCTGTAAGTTACAGGCGGGAAGGACATTTGGGGTACATTCTCCATCAAAATAATTTCAAATTGTTGCCGCACCTTAAAGTACCTCCCCCCTCCCGTCCGGACTTTCCCCCCTCTGTTGTCCTTTTCTGAATTCACATGGGTAGAACCTTCACTGAGTACCAGGTAAAACATGGTGACCTAGCAACTCCCCTTGTGCCTGTAGTATTTGTCACCTCAAATCCTGACTTATTACTGACAACGTTCGTTGCCAATGAGCCTTCTGTGTATGTGCTACTATATTTATTGTCATTTTCCTGTAGTGAAATATAAGGTCCACCAGCGACAAAATTCTCTTAGCTTTGGTGTCTTTGTGTCCCCAGCTTCGACAACAGTTCTTACACGTGGAGGGCGTCCACTCAGCATGTGTTGCGTGTGCTGCTCTGGAGACGGGAGCAACTAAGTATAGAGAAAATGGCACAACGAGCGGTGTAAAAGGAAGAGCCAGTTGCTGACTCTTTGAAGTGTTTCCCACGCATTTTAGGCTTTGTTAGTGAACACTCTGCCTACCCTCTGTCTTCAAAATTTCCATCTACTTTTCCTTACAGTAGATTTAGTGTTTCTCTTTGAATATTTACATCTTTTTTTCCATTTTGACTTTATTATGATAGACAGGGTCTAATTTTAGCCTTCGGCATGCAGAAAGCCAGTTTTTCCAGCCTTATTTATTAAAGAGTCTGCCTTTCTTCCAGTAAATGTGTTTAGCTGCTTTGTCAAAGGTAAGGTAGCTGAGTGTGTTTGTAGCTGTCACTGAATCTTCTGATCTGTTCCACTGGTCCTCAGGTCAGTCTTTTTGCCAGTGCCATGCCGATTTTATCAGTCTCTTTCAAATATAATTTACAGTGAGGGATTGTTACGCCTCCTGCCTTTCCTTTGTTGCTCAGGTTTGCTTTTGCTATTCTAGGTCTTTTCTGATTCCAAATGGATTTTAGGAATGATTTCTCTAGTTCTCTGAGGCTTTTGTAGTTCTGAAGAAATCAAAAATAGAGTGAAAAGACAACCACAGGTTGGGAAAATATATGAACCAGGTGTCCTTCAAAGGATTTCTAAAATATATAAACAAATGAAAAAGGCAGAACCCCTAAATTCAAGACTCACTCCAAGATTGGGCATCTGAGATCTGTCTTTCTATAATTCATGCTACAATTATAACACGCTGTTTATCTCTCTGAGCCCTCCTTTCTTTATTAGAAGGTCAGTTTTGTAGCAGTGGTGTCAGTTTTGCAGTCTTTGAAAAGAATTCATGGAATTTTTATTCAAAGAAGTAAAACTCATGGGCATCATCTTTATCCATCACTGGGCTGGGGAGATAGCTCCGTGGCATAAGTGCCTGCCTGGCAAGTGCAAGGTTATGAGTTCGAACCCTGGTCTCTCAAAAAAAATTTTTTTTATTCATCACTATGTAATTTCAATGTGAATAGACAGAATTTGGCTTTTTTCATGGATAATTTGTTTGAACATTTTAATTACTAGAAAAGGAATATGCACAGGGGTGAGGAAATATAAGTATACAGGATATGTGCACCTGATAGTAAAACTTATATGCACACTTATACATTTATACACATGTATTCAGTGTATTTAAAAAATAAAACAATGATATGAAAGACACACAATAAAGTGAAAATAAGCAGCTTTCTATAAAGAACTGCATGCTGGAAAAATAACATTGTATTATTACACCAGTCTTTCTCTTGACATATTTTCTTCATATCTTACTTTTCCTACCTATTTTTCTAGGTTATTTGTTCTAGACCATTAATTTTAGAGTAAGTTCTCTCATTTGTAATATGGCAAACAGTTCAAGCGGCTTTGCTCTGCAGTGGATCCCTGGTGGTCACGAGGCGGGTCAGCCCTCCTCTTTTCCTCATCTTCTACAAAGAATCACAAACAGAATAGTGGAGATCCCACTTAGAGCAGCACTTGTGCCATTGTACTACAAAATATTGCATGTGTGTAAGTCCTCCTGAATGCCTATGAGCTATTGAAGGTGTTTCATCCCATTTCATTTCTATTTCTAACTTAACACAGTGCCTAAATGACAGGCATTCAGTTAAAGCGTTAGCCAAAAATTTGAAAATGCATACATTTTTACTACATAAAAATGCAACATTCTACTGTAGTGATATTCGGAAATGTACCCAGGCAAACATACATTTAAGGGATGCTCTTTGTTAGGCATGAGGACTGAATCTGGGGCTTCACACTCACTAAGTGTGTGCTCTGCCCCGTGCTACCAGTATAGTCTTAAAGGGGTCTTCCATTTAAACTTCAAAGAATTCTCTCCTGCACACCGAGAATGACACATCTTGCATTTTTAGAAATTTATTATTTGAACTTTGTAATTATCTTTACTATTGTAGTCAGTTTTAAAAAGTATTATCAATTATGGCAAATTAGGACCGGCCAAATAGCTCAGCAGATTAAAGCACCTGCAAGCACACTCAAGGGCCAGAGGTTAAATTTCTGGGCCTGCCCCAGCAGCCCCGCCCCCTGATGAGATTGAGACTGGGCATGGTGGTGCATACCTGTAATTCCAGCTCTTGGGAGGCTGTAAACAGGTGGATCACTATAAATCTGATTTAGTAGTGAGACCCTGAACACCCTGTAGACCCTTCCTTAAAATACAAAAAAAAAAAAAAAAAAAAGAAGAAGAAAGTTCTTGGAAATATTAAATTTGAAGTGAAGTTTGACAAATAGAACGGTCATTATTTGAAGGTTAAAATGAATTGGGACAATAATACAAAATTTATCTTCTGTGTGTAACATGTAAGCATCTTTTAATTTTAACCTTAGGTAAGACATTTTAATAATAATATATAATTATTATCTTCCAAAGAAATTATGTAGCCAAAAGCAAAATATCTTATTTGGACACATAAAATATGTATTTTAAGAACATTTAGAGACAATATTTAAGGTGGTCTTATTGTTCCAAAGTGATATAGCAGCAGTATTTGATATTCTTCAACAGCAAGTGAAGAAAGAAAGCAATGCATGCCAGAGACCGCGAGACTTGCCAAAATCCTTACTGAGGACTGAAGATGTGTCGGGAGGGAACACCCAAGTCACTTTCTGCTCATGTATGATGCTTGACACTTTCACAACACAGAAGTGAGTAGTTATAATGTCTTGTATACTTCTGGGAATTAAGTAGGCAAGAGCTTTACTATTAATTTTGCTTAGATCACTCCATTTGAACCTGCTCTTCTGGCGCTCATTTATTTTAAAATAAAAGAGTTTAATACGAGCATTTGCCAACTGGGAAATTGTAAGGTCTCATATTTAGCAGCAATTACCGTTAGAACACCTAATTACAAAAATCTGATTAAACTTTGACGTAATAATTAACAAGGCTCAGACATATACAATTAAATGCTAAAAATAAGCAGGCAGGAAGATAAGTGCCATGTAAATTATTATACAGAAGTGCTCAAGCAATAGTGAGACATCTAAAGGAAATTAGGTTGAAACTAAACAGTTGATATTTGGGGCACATGTCGAGAAAAACACAAAACAGGGCTTGCAGTAGTAAATAAGCAGTTTGCCGTTCACTGCAAAGGTGAGAATCCAGATGCTGCACAATTAACTGGCAGAAGAGCGTAGATTAGGTACCACCATGAAGCCAGTACAGGTTGCTTGGCTTTGAGTCACCGATATAAAAAATAATTGAGTATTTCTTAGTTAGAGAATAGCCTAGAATTTGGCACTTTTAAAAGATGAACATGACTCCAAAGTGAAAAACGTATCAGCAGAGAGAAGTTATAAAAATAGAATTCCAAAGAAAAGTATAATAATATAGAGATAAGACCAAAAGCCAATTGGTGTTCGTGAGGTATGGACGGAGGCCAGGGAGGGCTACTTTCTGTTGCTCGGGAGTTCCGGAAAGCTGGGAGTTGGGGTTGCAGGGGGCGGCTCCTCCTGTGGGTGCCCTGTTCTTCAACTATGGACAGAGCTCAGGGAGGGTTGCCTTCTGTTGCTTGGGAGTGCCGGGAAGCTGGGGCTCAAGGTTGCAGATGGCAGCTCATCCTGTGGGTGCCCTGTTCTTTGTTTAAGTGCTATGTGACACCAATGGTTGTATCTTCCCCTGCTTGAAGTAGTATCAGTTAGGTTTGTGTGAGCTTTCAAGTGTTAAATGTGCACTTTGATTTTTCTCCATGAACTCTTTGCCTACCCCGATGTCTTCAAGATTTTCTCCCATTTTCTCTTCCAGGAGATTTGTGTTTCTCTTTTAATATTTAGATCTTTAATTGAAGTTGACTTTAGTTTAGTGCAAGCTGGTAGACCTGTGTCAAGTTTTACTTTTCAGCATGAAGAGAGCCAGTTTTTTCAGCAACATTTGTTAAAGAGGCTATCTCTCTTCCAGTGAACATATTTGGCCACTTTATCAAAGATAAGGTGGCTGAGTATATTTGTATTTGCTTCAGAATCTTTTAATCTATTCCACTAATCTTCAGGTCTATTTTTTTTTTTTTTTTTTTTTTTTTTTATTTCCTTATTTTTTTTTTTTTTTTTTTTTTTTTTTTTTTTTTTTTTTTTTTTTTTTTTTTTTTTTTTTGCTAATGCCATACTGATTTTTTTTTTCTTTTTTCTTTTTTTTTAAATTTATTTTATTTTATTTTATTTATTTATTTATTTATTTTTTCTTGTTTCAGAACCTTTGTTGTTTATTCACTCATTTTTATGGCCGGCTCAGCCCGCCCCAAGGGCAGGGCTGGCGCAGCATGTGGTGCCGGGGATCGAACTGCGGTCCCTGAAGCCGCCCAAGCTTTCCCAAGCAGGCGCTTTAGACCGCTGAGCCATCCCGCCAGGCCCCCATACTGATTTTATCACTATAGCTTTGTAGTGTAACTTAGGTCAGGAATTGTAATTCCTCATGCCTTACCTTTGTTGCTCAGGATTGTCTTTCCAATTGTGGGTCTTTTTTGGTTCCAAATATATTTTAGGTATGATTTCTCAAGGTCTGTGAGGTATGTTGATGGTATTTTTATAGGAATTGCATTAAATCTGTAAAACAACTTAGTGGGTATGGCCATCTTCACAATGTTGGTTCTTCCTATCCAGGAGCAGGGAATATCTTTCCATTTTCTGAAATACTCTAGGATCTCTTTTTCAGAGTATTGTAGTTTTCTCTGAAAATCTCTCTAAATTCTTTAATTAGGTAAGTTCCTAAGGGTTTCATTTTCTCTGGTGCTATTATAAAAGGTATTGTTTTTCTAATTTCTCTTTCAGTGTGTTTGTCATCTGTATAGAGGAATGCCATTGACTTTTTTTTTTTTTAATTTTATTTATTTTTTTTCTTGTTTCAGAACTTTTGTTTGTCTATTCACTCATTTTTATGGCCGGCTCAGCCCGCCCTGAGGGCAGGGCTGCCACAGCATGTTGTGCCGGGGATCAAACCGCGGTCCCTGAAGCCACCCAAGCTTTCCCAAGCAGGCGCTTTTAGACCACTGAGCCATCCCGCTGGGCCCCGCCATTGACTTTTGTGTGTTGATTTTGTAACCTGCTATGCTACTGAATTTGTGTATTAATTCTAGTAGCTTGTTGGTGGAGCTTTTGGAGTTTTCCAAATAAATTATCATGTTATCTGAAAATAATAATTTAACTTCTTCTTTACCTATTTTGATTCCTTTTATTTCTCTCTCTTGTCTCATGACTGTAGCTAATGATTCCAGAACTATATTGAATAGGAGAGGTGATAGAGTACATCCCAGGCTTGTACCAGATTTGAGAGTAAAAGGCTTCAGTTTTTCCCTATTTAGAATTATGTTAGCTGTCAGATTGTCATAGATTACTTTTATCAGAATGAGGTAGAGGCCTTCTAGTCCAACTTTCTGTAGAACTTTGAATATGAATGAGTGTTGGACTTCGTCAAAAGCCTTTTCTCCATTAATTGAGACAATCATGTGATTTTTGGCTGTACTGATATAGTGTATCACATTTATAGATTTGCATATATAGAACCATCCTTGCATCCTGGGATGAATCTTACCTAGTCATGGTGTATAATCTTCTTGATGATTTGTTGTATTCTAGTGGTGACGATTTTATTGACAATTTTTGCATCTGTGTTCATGAGAGAAATTGGCTTGTAGATTTCTTTTTGTAGTTGTATCTCTTTTTGGTTTTTGTTTTCAATATAATACTTGATTCTAGGAATGATTTTGGGAGGATTGCTTCCTTTTCAATTTCCTTGAAGAATTTGAGGAGTATTGGGATTATGTCTTTTATAAATTTCTTTAGAATTCAGTGGTGAATCCATCAGGTCCTGGGCTTTTCTTTGTCGTTAGGTTTTTTATTACATTTTGTATTTCACTGGCTGTTATTGGACTGGTGAGAGTTCTTATATCTTCCTGATTCAGCTTTGGTAATTTATACTTTTCTAGGAATCTGTCCATTTCTTCTGTGTCTTCAGTTCTGTGAGAATAAAAATTCTGAAAGTAGCTATTTATGATCCTCTAAAACTCTGTTGGGTCTGTAGTAATTTCACCCTTTTCATTCCGTATTGCTTGAATTTGAGTTCTCTCTCTCTCTCTCTCTCTCTCTCTCTCTCTCTCTCTCTCTCTCTCTTGATGAGGTTAACTAGGGGCTTATCAATTTTATTTAATCTTTCAAAGAACCAGTTTTTTGATTCATTAATTCTTTGCATTGTTTTCTTTGTCTCAACTGACTTAATTTCTGCTCTAATCTTTATAATTTTCTCCCGTGTTTGAGCTTTTGATTTCGTTTGTGCTTCCGTTTCTAGTCGTTTTAGGTGCTGTGTTAGAACATCTATTTGTTCCCTTTTTGTCTTCTTCATGTGTGAGTTTGGAGCTATAAATTTCCCTCTAAGAACTGCTTTGATTGTATTACATAAATTCCTGTAAGTTGTGTTTGAATTTTCATTAAATTGTAGATATTGTTTAATTTCTTATTTAATTTCATCTGTAACCCACTGGTTGCTGAGAAGAGTATTGTTTAATTTCCATGTATTTCAGGGGTTCTTGGGGTTTGTTTTGGCATTTATTTTCAAATTCATTGCACTGTGGTTACATAGTATACATGGGATAATTTCTGTTTTCTTGCATATACTTAAGCATGACCTATGGACTAATATATGATCTATTTTAGAAAATGTCCCATGGGTAGCTTAAAAAATGTGTATTCTGAAATGGTGGAGTAGAACACTCTGTGTATGTTCAGTAAGTCCAGTTGTTCTAGGTTCCAGTTCAGATCTAGTACTTCTTTGCTATTTTTTGTCTGTTTGACCTATCTTTTTGGGATAAGGGGGTGCTAATGTCTCCTGTTAAGATTGTGGTATTGGATAGTAGATTTTTCATGTCCATTAAGCTTTGCCTTATATAACTTGGAGCTCATGTGTTGGGTGCATACATATTTATGAGTGTTCAATTTTTCCCCTAACCAGTATGTAGTACCCTTCTTTATTTTGCTTGACCAATACTGGTTTGAAGTTTAGAGTGCCTGAAAACAACATGGCTATCTCTGATATTTTCTGGGGTCCTGGAGCATGTAGTATTGTTTTCCATCTTTTAATTTTTAGCCTGCGAGTTTCTTTATGAGTTAAATGTGTTTCTTGTATACAGCATATGTTTAGATTTTGCTTCCTTATCCACTATGCCAGTCTATATCTTTTTTCTTTCTTTCTTTCTTTCTTTCTTTCTTTCTTTCTTTCTTTCTTTCTTTCTTTCTTTTTCAGGACTGGGGTTCGAACTCACAACATTGCACTTGCCAGACAGGCATTGTGCCACAGAGCTATCTCTCCGGTCCCTCAGTCTATTTCTTTTAATTGAATTGAGTCCATTTACATTCATGGTTATAATTACAATGTATTAACTGATGATTGACATGAGTTTTACTTACTGCTATTTACCGCTTTTTCTTCTGTGTTTAATTGGTTGCCCTATTTGGTGGGTTATCCTGTTCTTATTCATTGAGTTTGGGTTATTTTGGTCCTTCGCTATTTTTTTTTTTTTTTTTTTTTTTTTTTTTTTTTTTTTTTTTTTTTTTTTTTTTTTTTTTTTTTTTTTTTTTTTTTTTTTTTTTTTTTTTTTTTTTAGTATACTTTGCAGGGTTGTCTTTTACATCATGAAATTCTTTAGTTGCTCCTTGTCATGGAAGTATTTCACTTCTCCCTCATACTTGTAAGATAGTTTTGCTGAGTATAGCAGTCTGGGCTGGAATTTATTTTTATGGAGGACTTCAAGCACTGTGCTCCATGTTCTTCTGGACTTCATGGCTTATGGAGAGAAATCTGCCATTATTCTGATGGATTTTCCTTTAAATATAGTGTATTCTTTTTCTGGATTTCTGGGATCTTGGCTATTATATCTCTGGGTGTTCTTTTAGTCAGGTTGATGTTATTTGTAGTTCTTTATGCTTCAGTTACTGAATGGCCTATTGTTTTCTCAAATTTGGGAAGTTTTCTGCTATGACTTCTGTCCCTATTCTTTTTATATCATTTATGTTGACTCCTTTCTTGTTGATTCCCACTAATCTCATGGTGCTCATTTTTGCAACATCTTGCAGATGTTGAAGTATTTTTTTTTCCTGCATCTTGGTTGTTTTTAAGAGATCCTGTCTTATCTTTTCACTACCTGCAACTGTGTCTTCTAGATTTGAGACTCTATCTTCACTTTCATTCATAGGGGAAATCCATCATTTTTCTAGTCTCCTCTAATTTTGTTTTATCAGTGTCTTCTTTAGTAGTACTAAAGTCTCTCATTAAAGTTATCCTTTCTCTCTCTAGTTCAGATATTATTTCTGCTCTGTTCTCCTCTCTACCTTTCTGTAATTGTTCCCCTAATTTAGATGCTATTAATTTAGAAATGTCTTTTTTACCTTCAGAGGTTATTTCTGCTCTGGTTTCCTCTATATATCTCTGCAGTTGTTTTTCCACGAGTCGATTAATTCATGCATTTCTTTTTTTACTCCAAAAGTTATCTCTGATCTGAACTGCTCTATATGTTTCCGCCCTTGTCTGTCTAGCTCAGATGCTAACGATTCAGATATTTCATCTGCCTAATTCCCGTTTTCTTCCATGGTAGTGTCTCTTGTATTTGTTTTGGGTGGACTTGAGACCTGAAATTTGATCTTACTCCTTGTCCTTATCATTTCTTATAGCAACGATCTCTGCACGTTGGTGAAGTTATGCAGTTAGTGCCTATGGAAATTTGGGTCTGGATTCACCAAGCTTGTTCCCCTCCAGACCTGCCTAGCTGTGAGTGGGAGCTCAGGTCGCTGGCTGCCACAAGGCCCCGTGGGTCAGGACGGTAGTCAGCCATGTGGGGATGGTGGGTGGTGTCGGTGTTAGGACACTTGTGGAGTCGGGGAATGAATGCGGACTGAAAGAGTTCTTACCTGGCCATCATGAGGCCCAGTCGGGAAGGTGGTTGGAATCAGAACTTGGGCAGTTGATGAGTCAGTGGATGAACGTGGGCTGAGGCTGCCACACAGCCTGGTCAGGATGTTGGGCGGGGTCTGAGCTAGAATTCAGGCCGCAGCCATCCCTCTGGGTTGGGATGGCAGGTGGAATCCAAGCTCTATACTATTACATTTTTAAACTTTTAAAGCAACATAAAGACAAACCAGCTAAGAAAAAAATTGGCTAAATAAGATCCTTAGAAGAGATTTCCACACCAGACTATGGAAGAGACTTAGTCCACTACTAACTTGGGGCAGAGGATATATTGTGTTTTTCCAGAGCATGCTAAACAACCTATCTGGATACCAGAGTATACTGTCAAACTGTACCATGAAACCAGATCTAAAGAAGTTAACTGCAATGAGGGTAGATCCAGCTTGAGGCCTGTTCAAGGAACTAACCAAATTAAAGTCTAAGGTCTAAATAGGTGACAACAAAGCATAATTATAAAATATGAGTATTAATTATAAAGAGAAGATTTTATTCCTTCCAAATTTTTCTAATAAGAGAACCCTAATACTTAACAAATAACAAAAATCTGACTAGTCTACTTCTAAATTTGGCCAAAGAATTGAGTGTACTCTTAATTTTATAAAGATGTTTGTGTCTGTGTGTTTATGTGTTTGTGTATCTTTTGATGAACAGCTGTTCCTTTTTTCTTTTTTGTTTTTTGATGATTTGTTTTAAAGATAATTTGAGATATATATTTAAAAGCATGCTTTTTCCTAAATTACCAGATAGTCAAAGTGACATTAAAATTGATTTATATGCACATTATAAGGTTTACGCTAATTTAATAAAAAAATTCCTTAGAGTGGGAAAAATTTATTAGAGAAGAGTCCAATTGATGAATAAGAGGTTTGGCCAACCTTTTATTCATTAATGAGGAGCTCCCAATAGTCTCTTAGGAGACACTATCATTAAATAGGTAAGGTAAAAGATAAAAGTTTTTCAAAATGTTACAATAGTGTTTTCTCTTTAAAGATGGTTTTGGTACAAAAATAGATTTAAAAACAAAGGTCTTCAGATGAGTATGGCAATTCATGTTGTTAATCTCATGACATAAATGAGATACCAGGTATACAAGTCTTTCAAAATGTAAACACAGATTGCTTATTCGGACAAGACTTTTTCTCAAATTCAAACTTTTGCCTTTTACCAAAAACTTGCAATATATGTATAATTTAAGGGTGACTAATTAAAAAATATTTTGTGTGTTTAAAATAGAGACGATTAACAAGAACTTAAGGGCATAACACAGCTGAATGTGTTATGGATTAAACAACGAAGTGATTGGAAGCAGACAAAGCAGAAAACAGCAATAGCAAAACCATACACTTATGTACACAGGATGAATCAGACATTGGTCTCAAGAACCTTCAAAAGGTTCAGCATATTGATTATAGCACAATGTAATGCTAAAATTATGTTTGGAATACATGTCACTCTTGTCTTTTTGATATGTACTGCTCCTGGTGTAAACTCAGTTACTG
>PVJA010025361.1:0-30865 GCA_004027025.1 Myocastor coypus
CCCCTCCCCTCCCCTCTTCTTCCCCCTCCCTTCTCCTCTCCCCTCCCCTCCCCTCTCTTTCCCTTCCCCTCCCTTTCTGTACATAGGGAATGACCTAGATCTATCTGAGCTAGCGGGTTTGAAGGTGCCTTAAGGAGATTTAGAAGTGTGTGCTAGGGTGGTGATGTGCCATAGTTTGTGCTGATCATGAAACAACTTAAAATTTGACCTCCTCTGGCAAAATGACATCAAATGCAAATGATTTTTCTGCTTCTAGCAGCATATTTTGGGTAAACAAAGACTGGGAATCATTGCAACCAGAAAAGAGGAGAAAGTGAATTCTTATAGCTCTTTTAAGGTCTTATAAAACCAACCTTGTTATTTGATTATGCACTATGGGTGGGGTTTTAGGTTGACCTCTCTATTAAGTAGGCTGGCTCTGTTCAAGCTTGTGTGTATGTCTGTGTGTGTATGTGTCTGCTTGCGCACGCTTGTGTGATGACCTTGAACAAGCTCCTGTCTTTCTTTGTGACTGTGCTTTTCAGACACAAAGGCTCTGGATCAGGAGACCCCTGGGGCTGCAGCCCCACCCCTGTGTGCAGTGGAGGGGGAAGCCGGCCTGTCTGAGGAGCGCCGGAGCCTGAGTACAGCTTTTACTTTTCAGGCCCGTTTTCTGGGCTGACCTGCAAAGACAGAAACCATGATTTTTTTCTTCTTGTTGTTGTTCCTGGAATTCAAAGTCTTCAAACTTGGTAAATTTCTGGGAGTGTGGGGGTGTCCAGAGTCTTACCAGGGGCCCTGTGTGTTTTTGTACCTTCTTTGTTTCTTGACTGAAAACTAAGCTGTTGGATGGATTCCTGCTTTGACATTAAGAGCCTCGCAAAACAGCTGCAAGTCTTTTCTAGCCGAATGCCACCTTTGCGTTCTCATTAGTACCTGTCCGTAAGTGGGGGAATAACTGCCGGAAGCGTCTTCGAATGCAGGGCTACAAGCGCCCTTTGCACGCTGTTGTGCGCTTAACAGGAATATCGTGGAGTTCACGCAGTGCTGTGCTGTGAAGCCAAATGAGGAAAGGAAGGACCGCACAGCAGACAGGGCGCTCCCGCCCTCGCTTCGGGCCCTCGTTTCCCGCACGCGCACCCGCAGCTCCCGGGAGGGAAGGCTGACTTCGCGCCATGCTGGTCGAGGTTTCAGCCTGCAGCGGGCTGCTCTATGTGGGATGGGGTGGCAGCGAGGAATCGCTTGCTCGTGTTCTGAGCCATCAAGGGAGGAAGAAGGGAGCTGCACCCTCCTGCGCCTCTTCCGCGTTTGCGGGGCGCTGGGCTTCGCCTCCCCACGTCACCGGAAGCTGTAGGTTCGCGGGTGGACTCATCCCCGGTAGGTTCCTGCCTCGGCGATGCCGTCACCACCCACGAGTGCACGAGGCCAGGGCTGAATGTACCACCAACCTTGGGATTTAGTGCCCGTGGCTCACCCAGCATGCTCTGGGGCCATGGTTGGTCAGAGCCCAGAAGAGAGACTAGGATGGAAGCCTCAGGTCGCGGAAGGATCCAGCTGTCTCGGTGCTATCTGAAGTCTGAGAAAGGCAGGCTTTAAAATCGTCAGGAGTGCGTGCCCACTGCACATTCTTTCAACTAGATCTGGGGGGCTAGGCCATCCGGTGTGAATCTTTGGGAACTCGGGGCATCCTGGCGCTCACCCTGCCTTCCCCTGGGACTGAAGACCAAGCTTATATGGTGCCGGTACCACAATGAGCTCGAAGGTTTTTTTTTTTTTTTTGTCTTTTTGAGACAGGGTCTCGCTATGCAGTTGGGGCTGGTCCTGAGCTCCCTTTTGTAGCCCAGGCTGGTCTCGAACTCGCACCGATCCTCCTGCCTCAGCCTCCCGAGTGCTGGGATTACAGGCGTGAGCCACCACGCCCGGCTGAGCTCGAAGTTTTTGTAAGACAAACATGAGCAGCTGTCTACTCAGAGCCAGAGCCAGGCTCGGCTTCTTCCACTGCGCCCACTTGCTGGTTTTTCTCTTTTTCTCCCCAAATTCAGTTCTCTTCATTGCTTCTTTTTCCTTCTGACCCCCTTTGTTATTGACCCAGCAGTTGTGTTACACCAGAGCTTTCATCAGCGATGGCTGCCTCTAGGGTTTTCGTCAGGGCGGAGTAACACGCAGGTTGGATTCAGGGAGGGAGCGCACCAAGGCTGGGAGGAGGCGCAGACTTCAGGTAGCAAGGAGCTGTGAGAAAGGCGAGGACCTGAGGTGGGAGCGGCTCCAGGGACCCTGCGGATCCCGGCTGCATCGCCGGGCTGTCCTGCGGCCGGGGAAGAATACAGCGCTGCCTGGATCATGCTCTGAATCCCCTCCGCCCCGCCCCGCCCCACCCCGCACTTCTGGGCTGCGTTAGTGTCTGTGCAGGGTGGAGGGCTGCGATCCCGCTCGCCGCCCTGTGTGCAGCTTGCAAGTGGAAGCGAAACTGCACCAGACGCTTCTGTTCATGAACTGAGGTGCTAGTGTGCCTGACAGCAGCCGCAGAAAGGAGGAGAATGTTACTGGGCTCATGGTCTAAAAGGTTTAGGGCTGGGGAGTTGGCTCAGCAGTCTGAGTGCCCGCCTGGCAAGTGCAAGGACCTGGCTTTGATGGCCTGTACCACATGCTGGGCTGGCTGGCCCTGGAACCCCGGGCGTGACATGCTGGGCATTGAAAGCAGACATGGTGATGCACGCCTGCGATCTCAGTACTGGGGAGGCTGAGACAGGAGGACTGCTCTGAGTCTGAGCTGTGTGATGAGACCCGTGCTGCATAAGTTCATAAGTAAGTGAATAAAAGCTTACAAAAAAGAGGGGTTAGTCAGTACCAGCTGGTTCCAGGCCAGGGACATCATGGCAGACAGGGGCAGCAGAGCATCATCAGGGCAGGGGATCCAAGCCAAAGAGGAAAGGCCATAGCCACGTGATGCCCCCCTTCCCCCCGATTTCTGTGGCCCACCTGGACATTTACGCCAGTGTGCTAAATCCCTAGGTGGCACTGAAGTCTGTCACATTGGCGATGCACTTTACCTGCCACAACGACCTTGAGACCCATTGGCTGCATCCCATGGGAGAGAATTCAGGTACAGGCAGGTACGAGTCAGGTTGCCCACCCGACCCCATCCCTCGATCCAGATCTTCATTCCACCTTCTTGGCTGGGACAGCCTGCCTGCCCCTCTGCAGGCCCAGGGTGGCAGGGGCTCACCACGGTCTTTCCTGCAGTCAGGGCAGCAGTCTTGGGTATGGGTAGGAAGGGTTGCTTTCTTAGACCCCTTCAGGGAGAAACGGTTGTTCGCTTGGAAGGAAAGAAGAACAAAAAGCAGGACTTTTCTTTTCCTTTTGGAATTTGGTTGTAGCTGCAAGGGGTGTCCTGAACTGCAGGAGTGGCCTTGCTACGACGGAGAGATACGTCGGTTCTCCAAAGAAGGTCGGTGTCTCAGTTTCTGTTCTCTTGTTGCTGCGGCAAATACCTGACACTCCCAAATTAGGGAAGGAAAGGTTTATTTAGCTCAAAGTCTTTGGAGGTTTCGGTCCTTCCTTGGCTGGCTCCAAGGCAGCATGGCCCATGGCAGAGAGCAGCAGTTCATGGCGTCAGAAAACAGCAAAAGAGCAAGAGCAAGAAGGCAGGAGCAGCGGAGGCAGCAGCGACCCTCTCGCCCCTCCTTGTATTGCATACAGGCCCTGGGGCCCAGGCCTGGTGCAGCACCTAGGCCCATAATCCCAGCAACACTCACACCCATAATCCTAGTATTGCGTCACAAATTAATCACAAATTCTAGAAGCTGTCCCATGACTCCACGAAGCTTTGTGGGGACAATCAGGCACAAACAATAACAGTAGAGCAAAGTACAGAAAGGCCCTGGGCCCCGAAGACCATCACGTTTCTTGTCTAAGCCAGGACCAGGTTGTAGAACTTCTCTCTGTTTAGGTCACCAGTTGCAGGAGTTTTTGCTCCTTGTAGCTGAAAGCATTTTTGATGAAAGCCAATGAGCACAACTTCACACTGAAGCATGATTCTGTGCTGACATTTGTTTAGTGTATCTAATAGACTAGGGGGAATATTAGATGAAAAACCAACAAAAATTCTATATGTTTATCTACTCTCTCCAGCTTCCCTTCCTTTGTAGAAACTGAGCACTTTTTTCTTGCTTGTGCCTTTTTAAACTTTTGTCATAAAATGAACCCTTTATGAACCTCAAGGTTGAGACCATCATTTAATGAAGTCATTTCCTGACTTTTTTACAAGTGCTCTATGACTCTGTGGGAAGAGCTACGGCACGTTGGTGAGGCAGGATTTACCCCCATCATGCCCTCCCTCTTTGCAAAAACAGGGTCTCTCGCCTGCCCTGTGTCAGTCAGTAGACAGGCCCCGGGGCGAGCAGCGTTCTGCAGGGCCCTCCCTCGCTGCTGTGCATTGCAGGACAAAATCAGTGCAAGAACTTTGTCTCTTTCTGATGCCCCCTAAGAGCTTCTGGACTTCTCCATTCCTCCTCTTTGGTCTGACCCTGCCAAGAAAGATCCTAAATTCTCTGACTGGTCCTTGTGGTTCCAGAAGGTGACAGCAGGAGAACAGGGAGAGGACAGAGGCAAGGAAGAGGCCACCAGGATAAGGCGCGGCCTGGGAGATCTTTGAGACAGAGACGGAAGTGGTGCAGGAAGAGGCCGAGCAGGAGAGAACAGGAGGGGTAGGTTTGCCCTGTGGGCACCATGATGGCCCCGTGCACGTTTTCAGCCAGAGTCTTTT
Organism: Myocastor coypus; assembly: GCA_004027025.1. Classification (NCBI taxonomy): domain Eukaryota; kingdom Metazoa; phylum Chordata; class Mammalia; order Rodentia; family Myocastoridae; genus Myocastor; species Myocastor coypus. The sequence continues at coordinate 4,745 of PVJA010025361.1, forward strand.
CTGGGAGATCAGCGCTGCGCTGAACTAGCTGGTCATATTGAGCTGCTCTGCCTCTGAGGTATGGGGACTTTAAGAAATCTTTGAGGGTTATTAGTTCTTCTAATGGTGCTTGAGAATTGAAACAAAGGCTTAAGAAACCTTAGAAACATTTATTATTTCTTATAGTATTTTGAAAGTCATATATATATATGTATATACATATATATATATATATATATATATATATATATATATATATATATTTAATTTTTCATTTTTGCAGTGCTAGGGATTGAACCCAGGGGCTTTTTAACTGGCAGGAAAATGCTCCACCACCAAGTTACTCCTCCAGCCTTGCTTCGAAGTTTTCTTTGACGTGTGTGTGTGTGTGTGTGTGTGTGTGTGTGTGTGTGTGTTTCCATTTGGGTCACCTCCCTGGGGCTGAGCCCCCACCCTAGAGGGAGAGCTTTCGATGTGTTACTTAGACAACCACTATTAGGGAGGAGGGGATGATCTGTTGGATTCTAATGGTCTTTATTCCACTACAGGAAGCGGAGGAAGTATTACAAAACAAAGAAGTGCAGGACATATTTATTTCCCTTGAGACTCATTTAAAGAATTTAAGAACACCGAAGTTAGCTGTGCAAAGATATGTTTGCTTCTTTAAGAGAAGTCCTATTTCTTAGCAGGAAGTGGCCCGGTGACAGAATGCCGGGAGGGAGGTCCTCAGAGCCCCTTGGGGTATGTTTTTCTCTGAACATACTCTTGCCCTTCAGAGGCACAATCCCTTAAACCACTGTGTCATTAGCAGCTATGTTGAGAGATAATTACTACTCGGTCATATTTATAATTCAGTTTCTACTTAGTTTTTGAGTCCAAATTCAGAAATACTTTGCCTCTGGCCACAAATAAGAAAGAAGAATGACTGCAGATGGAGCTGTGACGGCCCAGCAGTGCAGCAAATGGGGGAGGAAAGGGATGGGTGCGCATCCGTTCTTTGCAGGGAACTTTAGGTCAGCGCTCTCCAATCCACATGTAAGGCAAACCACAAATGCAAGCCACATATGCAGCATTCAGCATTCTGGAAGCCATATGAATATGGAAAAAGAAATAGCTGAGTCTAATTGTACATATGCTATATACTTGTCACAGCATAACCAAATAATATGGTTATTATGGTATGGAACCAATACAAGAAATACTGAGCTATCTACAGTCTTTTTTTTTTTTTTTTTACTTAGTCCTTCAAAATTCAGTGTATTTATTATACTTGTGCCACATCTCAGTTCAGGCTGTCCCCATGCCAAGAGCTTCACTGTCACATGTGCCAAGAGCACAGTACTAGATAGCAGAGCCCTAGACTAGCTCTTAGGGTGGCTTGCTTTCTTTGAGTCATGCTCTAAGCTATTTACAAGAAAAATTTGTTTTTCATTTGGTGTTCTCCAGGCACAGAGGTGGAGCCAGGTAAGAGGGGCAGAGGTGATGGCTTCTTTTTCTGGCCCTGCCCGGACTTCCTTATTAATGGGTCTGGAGTGAACATCTGAAATGTTTACCCAAGGGCAGAGGGAGGAAGGCTGATTTTGACTTTGAAAGAGGATACTCAGACAGGAGACTCAGAGCTTTGTGGGCTGGCCAGCGCACAGCGCTTGGTGGAATTTATGGTGCATATTTATGATTCAATTATTTGGACGGGGTCATTTATGAGAATAGATGTGGGCAGTGTGGTTATTTATGAGGAGCAATCTGCAGCAGTGGAAGGAGTTCTGGACTGAACATCAGCAGAGGTGGTGGTTACCAGCCCAGGCACTGGCCTGGGAGAAGGAAGCGGACCCGCCCCAGGCCAGCTGTAGAACTGGGGCTTCACAGCCCTCTTCCTAGCACCTGCTTGTGAGGAGACTATCATTTAGGTACACCACCAACTCTAATTTATGTAGGAAGAAGCAGAGGTAGAGAGGTGGGGTCCTGGCTGATTCTGAAGTCTGGAGAAACGTTTAGCTCTGTGTAACTCCCGAGCTGTGGTATACTTAACATTAAAATACACATGCCTGCCAAATAAAAGGGACATCTTGTATAATTTAGGGTTCAACCAGAGAGGCAGAATCATGTGGACATAAGAATGGATGCAGACACACAGGGCTGGTAAATATTTGTGGAGGGGGACGGGCAGGCCCAGCTGGGGGCTGGCTGAGCCACCTCGGTAAGGACGTTGTTTCTACTCAGATACTGAAGCCGAATGTTCTCAGGCATGGTAGGCAGTCACATGGGAAGGACCTCGGGCATGCTGGCCAAGGGGCGCAAACTCCTCCCCTTCCTCAGGAAGACCTGTTTCTGTGATCTTGGTGACAAAAGTAGCCTATAGAAATGTGACTATTCCCCAAGAAGCTAACACACACACACACACACACACACACACACACACACACACACACACACGGTATGTGAGTCAGAAAACCAGGAGCAGAGAGGATGATGCAGACCCAGCCTCTGCTTCAGAACAATGAGCCCAACTCAGTCAGAAGCAGAGCACAGTGGTGGCTCACGTTCCCAGCTCAGTTTCCTCTGTGATTCTGGCCATAAGCAAACTGGACGAGAACTGAATGAAATTTCCCCCTGAGGTCAATATGGAACCCAACCAGTTTGATTGGCTCTCATGCCACTTGGTTTGCAACCAGAATTTTGGAAAGGATCAAATTCGGGATCTGAGGTACTACCCATGCTGAGCTATACAATAGCGATCACTATTTTCTGACTTCTTCCCAGAAACTTTCTCTGTGGTCTACTCTGACTAAAAACACATAAGAAAGGGCATTCTGGGAAAGGCCGGTTGGCCGGTCTAGCCAAGGTGTCCCATTGTAATGGCCCCTTGGGCTTAGTAAATGTTGAATGAAAGCTAGCCATGGTGTTGTTCTTGGAAGTCCTCCTGGGGTCAGAATACCTCAGCCTGGCTCTGCCTCTCACAAGCTGGACGACTTGAAGCATGCCACCGATCATGTGTGGCTTTGGTTTCTTCATTTGTAAAGTACCAAGAATAATCCCTCTCCTACCCATTTAACAGAACCTTTGTGAGGATCAGTGGTGATTATCTGAGTAAAACAGTGCACACTACAAGACCTGAAACAGGTGCGATGCAGGGCCACATTGCAATTATCGTTACTGAAATAGAACTCAGTTTCCTAGTGTGTCCCCTGAGATTGGCGGCTGCTGATAAATCCACCTTACAGGTAGCCAGGAGGGTTCAGCGCGATGAAGCGTGCAGCACAGCTGTCCTGTGGCAGTCTTCCAAGGGAGGGCTTAATTTCTATTCAGTATGCACACACTTTTGACTTGGTGTTCTGGTTCCACATGGCTTTGAGGGACAAGTATATAACTTTAACCACTGGTGACTCTGGAAGCTGGAGAGCAGTGGCCATTTCTTGGGTGGGAGTTGTGAGCAGTGGACGAGGTTTCCGTCCTGTAAATCTGGGCTTGCACTTCGTAGCAGCCGAACTTACTCAGCAGAATAAAGAAGTCCCTGCGGAAGTTCTTGGTAAAGATGGCGTAGAGGAAAGGGTTGGCGCAGGAGTTGATGGGGTAGAACAGGACCAGCAGAATCTTTGCCTTGGACACAGTGATGAGGGGCACCTTGAGCGAGGCAGAGATGGCGAAGAAGGAGATGGGCGCCATGCAGAGGAAGTCGGTGAAGATGAGTGTGGCCATGCGCTTTGCAATCCTGGTGTCGCTGGCGGAGGACACGATGTTAGGATTCCTCACTGTGAGGTAGATGTGCGTGTAGCAGCCGCAGATGACCACGAAGGCCAGGACGTTGAGCACGAGGAGGAGCATGACGTACAGCTGGGACAACAGGCTGTCAATATCCATGGGGAGGCAGATGCTCACTTTCCTGTAGCTGCTGATGCCAAAGACGGGGAAGAGGGCCGCGGCGGAAGCGAAGACCCAGCCCATTGCCATGACGCTGGCGGCGTGGCGGAGCTGCACCTTGCAGTCCAGCTGCATGGCGTGGGTAATGGTGTGCCACCTTTCTAGGGTGATAGCTGTCAGCGTGTAGACTGACAGTTCACTGGCAAAGACTGTGAAGAAGCCGGCAGCGGCGCAGCCCGCTCCAGTTTGCCAGTCGATGGCATAGTTGTGGTACTGGGTTTTGGTGTGGACGTCCACAGAGGCGATGAGCAGCAGGTAGATTCCGATGCAAAGGTCGGCAAAGGCCAGGTTGCACATCAGGAACCGGGGAACTGTGAGCTTGTACTGGCTGGTGGCAAGGACCACCAGCACGGTGACGTTCCCAGAGATCGCCAGGATGCTAATAAACCATATCAGGACCCTGAGGATGTTGTACCCCATTATATCTTCACATGGGTTGAATGCGTCTGGTGCAGGGGAACAGGTCACATCCACCACTTCGTTGCATAAATCATAATCAAATTCACCATACACCATGTCGAAGTCCCCGCCGTAGCTAGCTTCCTCATCTTCTGCCAGAGAGCTTCTCTGAACCCCAGTCTGAGTCAGATCATCGACTTCTTGCCTTAAAATAGATTTGTTGCAAATTGGATGAAGTTCAGAGCTAGAAAAATTAAGAAAACAAATGAATAGAATCAATACCCGGCATCCAGAATGGCAAATCCATTACTGTCTTTTTGTGCAGTAGAAATAACGGTGTTTTTCCCTGAGATGCCTTTCCTTTTTTCTAGCATCTTGTTTGCCCTTGAGGCTGAGCTCGAGGGTTAATGTTGCTTACTGTAAGTGGACAGAACAGCCTGTTCTATATTTCTAGAGTTGGATGGCCCACGGGGGAGACCATCCGCCCACAGCCTGACTGTGGGGAGGAAGGCGCCTGGGACCAACCCGGCCTTGCTGTTAAGTGCAAATAATTTATAGACCTCGTGTCATCTCTGTTCTTTCCTTCCGCAGTCTCTACTCTGCTAGCTCGTGACATGCCCAGGGAGGACATACACGCTACATTCCTGGCGCTGGGGGATTGGTTCATTCTCTGACACAAGTGAGAGTTGTTTGGTTGTTTTTTTCTCCACAAGTTAGAGAATCCCAGTTTGTAGTTGACTCTCAGCTGGCTCCGTCCCGTGGTCTTTGGTACCTGCCTTCCGGGAGGCCACTTAATTTGTCTGAAATGGTGTAAGGGCCCTATTCTTTATTATCTCTCACCCCAGGAAGCCACAATAAACCTCATGCTTGTATCCACATTTCAAGGTGAGCCTGGTTCATGCTAAATAGCTCCCTAGTGAGTTCCCAATGGAGTCAATGCGAGCTGCAGAGGGGCCTCGCTTATCACGCGATTGTACTGCCCTCTTGGGGCCTCACCCTTTCGAGGTGTGCTTTCCTGTCTGAGTTTCCCCCTTAAGCCCAAATATACAGGAGGCCTTATCAGCAGGATAGAAGCACGTACAAGACTTGAGTGAGTATTTAGCGGTACAATGCGTGTCAATGTTCTATCAGTTCTCTGCATGTAAATAGAGAGGGTAATACTTCTGTTTTGAAGCAAACCTAGAAGAAGTGGTAATGTTTCACTCTGGGAATGTTTTTGAATAGGTAAAAAAGCCACATGTCTCTGTCTGTCTGTCTGTCTGTCTGTCCACCTATCTCTACCTCTCTCTGTCTCACCAAGGAGCAGGTTATCAGCAATGTTAAATGACAGCATTTCCTCAAACATTAACATAATGTCAAGGAGGCATAGATGTGAGTATTAAACACCTCCAAAGCCCTTATGGGAAGGAGACAGATGGCTGGGGGAGCGGGTGATGTGCAGCTCCATTTGGCTGCAAAAGATCAGCGCTGTTCGTTACCTGACACATGAGCTGGACTTTCCTACCACCCCGATGGGCAGGAGCCATGAGGGAGAACCCTCTGCTCCCTTCTCTCACCACCGGGAAGTGAAGCGAGTCACCAGGAAGTCATTCGTCCTTGGGCCAAGGGATTATTTGCCAAAGAAAGTGTGATCTTTTGCTTTAAAACTGGGAAGCCTCCTCAAGTCAGTCCCAGTTTGCATTAAGAAGACTAAACAATTAGCACATAGGTAATTGAAAGTGAGTGGAATCAGAGTCAGAAAATCTTGTCTAATCAGTGATCTTAGAAGAAAGGTGAGGCAAGCTCCTCCGGGGTGGCATAGTGAGGTCACGACGGCTGTACGATGTCCCTAACCTCATCCTTGACTCCCAAATCCCATCACTTGGAAGGGCTATGACTGGCAGGCAACTCTAGGAATAGAAACTAAGTAACCGGGTGCTTGTGGATTACAAACGTGGGTCCTAGAATGAAACTGAACTTAACCATCTGGAGATGGCTTCTGCTTCCTGGAGGTGGCGGTTGGCTTCTGTGCAGGCACTGGTGCTTGGGGCTGCCGCCAACATGTCCCGAATACTGATGCTTCCCTTCTCCGAGACCAGAAAGTCTTGGCTTGAGGTAGGGCAAGGTGAATGGTGAGTGGCTCTGAGGTAAGAACAATAAAGCTGGAGTAGAGGGAAGCAGAGGCCTGCGTCTGCGGTGCTTTGGCTCCTAAGTGTGGGGAGGAGCTGAGGAACCTCTTAGAGCTGGTGGTCGAAGAGCCACTCCCAGACCCTGGGCAACCAGCGAGGGCTGGCCAGGGCGGCGTAGCAGTGAGTCGCAGACCTGGAGCTCTGCAGATGGGCAGAGGTTTGGGTCTGAGTCTACTCAGCATTTATCAAATATTTCTGAGCCTCAATTTTCTGTGCTTATGAGAAGGGAACACTATTAATGACAATGAAATATCATGTACAAGACGAGAGGTAAAGCTGTCGAGTATTGTGGTGCCTGGCAGGAGCACCCAGCCAGGGTCAGCCACGTGAAGACAGATGGCAGAGGTTACTCTGGAGAGCCCCCTGGGGGAACTTAGAAGCGGAGGCCAAGTGCACCTGTCGGGTTGTGAAAATGTAGCTGTGCAAAAAGCGCCTAAACACAAGAAAAGTGAAAGAGTGAGAGTGAAATAGCGCGAGCTGAACATGGACCGTGATGAGGCGGCGCTGTCTGCTTCAATGACAAGGGAGAGGTGTGGCTGACCCAGCTCGGGGACAGGACTTAGTGACGGCCATTGGTAAAGCCTCACAGTCACAAGCGCTTCCTAGGTGCACTGTGGACACTATTGCCACATGAAGGCTTGACTTTAAACTCGAATCCCCCACGTCACCTAAGATATATATTGCAAGGACGCTGTTGTAGGAATACATCCTGGGATTTCTTCTGCAAAGCATACTTATTTTGTATTGTGTTGGTACACACAAATTTGCTAAATTAGAAACAAAATTTAAAAAAATCTATGTTTGGGAATGTGAAGGAAGAAGGTGTCTCCCAAGAGACCCTGCGAGTGAGCAGCAGCAGGCACTTGGAGGAGCCAAGGACCAGTGGGACTCTGGGACCAGAGAGGCTTCCTACCCCAAAGCCATGTAAGGCAGCCATTCAATTTCTGGTTGGGTGAGCCCCTAGGCTATGTCTACACAGCTACACGGTGACAAGACACAGGAATCTGAACAGGACAGTGAGGTAATAGATCTCTGTGGCGTCTGGCACGGGGCCCGGAAGCATGCCACGCGCCGCTCTTACAGTGATCTTAATGCCCTTTCCCAAGGGTACTCAGTTGTAGGGTCTGGGCAACCAGATGGTATCTTGCTCACCCTGGCTAGAATAATTCTTGTCTGGAATGTGAAAGAAGCAAGCCTTTCACTTCGGCCCAAGCCTGAAGAATGCCCAGAGTGAGGAAGAAATGCTCTGGCCCTGGGGCTATTCTGTGAGGATCGACCGATGCCCGGCAAAGCAGTGGGTCTCAGCCTTTCTAATGCCGTGACCCCGCAACATAGTTCCTCATGTTGCGGTGACCCCAAACCAAAAAATACTTTTGGTGGCTACTTCAAAACTGTAATTTTGCTACAGTTATGATTTGGAATGGCTTTAGGCAACCCCTGTGTCTTGGTCATTCGAGCCCCACAGGCGTTGTGACCCACAGGTTGAGAACCGCTACAGTAAGGTGTGCTGATTCTTAGAAGCAGCAGGTTTCCTGCCAGTCCTTCATAGTCGTCTGAGTGCTCCCAATGACTTTGAAAATATTTTAGGGTATGAATTTGGTGGTTGCCTTTTTATTTTGTTTTGTTTTGCATTAAAGCCAGGAATATGTGTACCTTTTCAGCTCAGTGTATATTGAGGATGGGATCATAAAGGAGACTGTTAAACAGTAAACTCCAACAGGGCAGCTGCATTAGTGTAGGGTTATTGAAAAATAGTAGAGAAGGGCATCATGGGATTGAGGGCTGCTCCCGAGTGTGGGTGTCATCAGAGAGCTCAGGAGAGTGCGGGTGCTTCAAGAAGCCCTGGCCTCCACTGCGGTCTTCCCTCCTGAGCTGTGAGCAATATCCAAAACAGATGAAATTTTCCAAGCCACTGAGTCTCTACTTGCTCTAGAGTCTGTCTGTGGTTACATCTACTTTTAAGCCACTTACCTCCCAGGACCTGGACCTGGTTATGTTATCCTTTTTAAACCTGCGCATCCTTGACCTGGTCTCCCTTGCAGGCCACAGTGAAAAGATGTCTCTATCTCTGCGTTCTCCATGAGCTGCTAAGACCTGCAAACACACTGGGCGGGCTGAGCGTGGGTGGGGAGTGTTAGCACATCGGACTCTACTGTGACATTTTTGCCCTTCCTTTTAAAAGAGGATAAGATGGGACATTTATGGGGTGCAGAGTTTGGGACTTGAAGCATAAATCAATATTGGTATAAGTGGGGAAAAGAATTTAAGCATTAAGCATCCCTGATGAGTCAGATACTACTCTTGATGTTTTCCAGTTTAATATTTAGTACCACCTGGGTAGTGTTCTTCTATGGACCCATTTTCAAAGAAATAATGAGCCTAACCTTCGCCTACCCTCCACAAAGCTGGATATTTTTTTAAAGTTTATTTGGTTGTTACACGGTTTCACTGCACAGCTCGGACTCATAGTGATTCTTCTCTTTTCAGCCTCGCCGATGGCTCAGCCTGAGGCCCCTGCCCTTGTCTAAGCAGGGGTTTAGTCTGCTGAAGTATCTTGCTCGAACCCAAGACTGAATCTTTGATCCAGTACCTTCCTCAGGGCTTCAGCCACAGAGGATCTGTGCATGTGGGACTCTCCTCATGACTCAAGTATATAGAAGTCATAGGCTGAGTTTTATACCGAGGAAACACCCACGCCAAATCCCAGGGACACATGCAGGAGAACTCACATTTGCCGTCTCCAGTTTGCAAAAGCACAGCAATGACTCGGGTAGGTGAGGCTGGCTTCCGTGAGGGCAACAAACCTTTCCAGGCTAGGAAGCTTTTTCAAGTTGTAAGTCGACCTGGCTGTCAACTTCTTCAGATTTTCTAAGCCATGGTTGGGCAGAGAATTGATCCTTGTTCTTGAAATATCTCTACCAGGAGAAGAGAAAGATAAGACACGATTATGCAGAGCCCAACACATCTGCTCTCAGTTGCCACCGTAGAGGACTTTCTAGAGGAGTCATACACTTACATGGGTGAAAGGGGGCTCTAGTTTGCCCAGAGCACCTTAGCAAGGTCAATATTTGACTGACAGGATGTGTGGCTTGTGTAGGAGCCCTGGTACTGGCATTTCTGATAGGAAAGCCCACTCTGGTTCCTGGATGTACTTGATCCTCGCTGCTCTGGGGTCTAATTCTTGCTTATGAGGAGAACTATCCACCTCTTCTTCTGCGGCTTGCTTATGTATGACCAGTAGTTTTTAGAAGGCTGAGAAATAGATGCCATTTGCCCCATAATAAAACAAGCTATAGAAATATGTCCCATGAACAAGGGTGGAGCTGGCAGCCAAATTTCAGGAGAGGGTAAGAAGAGGTCACACCATGGCGGGCAAGCCTTGCAGGCAGTGAAGACAGCTTCAGCAGCAAGTTTGGGTAGCAGACCCAGAGTGGAGGGTAAGATCCTGGCCAGTTACCTGCATGTATACCTGTCCCTTATATCCATTAATTTGTGGCTGTCATGTCTTAAATATGCACCGATCCCCCAAAGGCTATTTATTGAAAGTCAACTACTGAGGAATTCATAACTGAATGGGCTGACAGAAGGTGGGAAATGTTTGGAAGAAATGGAGTACTAAGAGCACCACTCTAAGGGTGCAGTATTTTTTCTTGGGCTTTGTCTTTCTTCTCTGCTTTCTGACTATCAAGTGGGGAGTGACTTTCCTCTGCCACACTCTTCTGCTATGGACTTCTGCCTAATAGCCAGCCCATCATGGGCTGGGCTTCTTTTCCTTCAAATTGTAGGCGTCAGGCATTTTTTTTTTTCCCCCAGCAACAGCAAGATGAACAATGTGAAAATTTATCTTGATCATCCAGCCTCACTCCTGGTACCAGTTCTCTGTGGTTAGCTTTTCATTAATGTGATCAATACCTGACAAATACAACTCAAGGAAGACGTTTACTTTGGCTTGTGGTTTTGGGAGTGTCAGTGGACAACTGGCTGTTTCCGTTGCTGTGGGCCTGAATTCTGCTAGATCACCACCACAGTGGGGTGCAGTGAAGGGAGGAAAGATGTGGAGAGGAGAGAGATGAGCCAGAGGAGGAGAAAGTGGTTGCTTCTTTGTCTCTGCCTGGGTGGGAACCAACCAGCTCAGTTCATGGTAGTAAATGCAAATGAACAGTTCATGAGTCACTGTCCCCCTTTTGGTGCCAACAATGCTAAGGGTAATGAGGGTTCTTGTCCAGCATCCCTGCAGATAGCTGCAGCCCTGAACACTAAGACAAGCTGTTGAGGACACTGAGATGGCACCAGATTGGACCTGTTGAGGCTAGGGTTTGGCCATGAGTGTGGGTGTCCAGTGAAGGAGGCAGTATGTGACCAGCACAGGCTCATGGACATGCCCCAGTAGACCCTTGGGTACACTACAGGAAGAAGATTCTTTTAATCTCAGCTCTGAGCCAAAGCCACCAGTGCTTAGAGCTGATGCCCAGATGTTCCATGGTTGGGTGTCATCCTCTTGCCCAGAGCCTCTCCAGGGCATCTCACTGTCCAGGGAGAAGCTCCAGGGGCTGCTCCTCTTTGTCCCTTCTTCTCAGCCAAACCAGCATGGCTTCCACCCTGAAAGTCACTTGTTCCTTGTCTCCCAACTCGAGCAAGCTTCTCTCCAAGCCTTGAATGGCACCGCTCATGTCAGCTTTCCTGAATCCTCAATCATTTTCACAGGTAAATGCTCTTCCTCTCTGGGAAGCCTGCTGCTCAGCACATTATCTTTAATTTCTTCTCCTGTCTCTTTGGTATGTTGTCTTATTCATTGTTAGTTTTAATTCTTTTCTATGAAGTCATATCTGTTGTTTAAACATTGTCATTTCTCCAAACTCGGGCTGTGTAGACTCTTTCTAGGTGACCTTACCTACTCTCTTAGTTTCAAGGGCCACGTATGTGCTGACAGCTTATGAACTTGTGTCCCTATTCAGGTGTCATACCCAAACTTTCAGGGAAAGCTCCCTGGTCTAGGAACTGCGTACAGCCAGAGGCATACTGTTTTTCCCTTAATAACACTAAGTGCTATTACTGTAGTGCAAACGTTCTGGTGTCCTCAGGTATCTTTTCTGGTGCACCCTTTTGTGCTCTCTTATACTTCTTCAGAGTGCGGGTCCCAGGGCCTCGGGTTCCTGTGATGAGGCTTTGGTCTCCCGCGCTACACCTCTCCATTGTGCCTGCTCGCTTCCCAGCCTCTGGAGCGCCTGCTCTCTCCTGTCAAGCGAGCCCGCTTCTGCCCTGCTCTGCTCTTGAGGCTTGCTCTGCTCCCTATGTCTGAGTTTCCATTTCACCTGGCCTTGGTGCTGCTCTTTGCACCCTCAGACGTGGAAGACCTACAGTAGTTGGATCCTTCCAACTAAGGAGATAACAATGCTTACACAAATCCTTCAAGAACAATTTCAAGTTTTACATGAAAGCAATTACTACCCATCATGAACATTTTCCAAAAACAAAAAAATACAAAAGAAACCTCTCTTATTGTTTAATTATGCTCTTCTTCAAAGAGAAACAGACTTTTTTGTCCTCCCCTATGATATACCATCTTATTTTCTAATATGCTCTGTGAAGGATTTAAAGTAACTGCGCATTCTTCAATACGATTTTCTCCAAGCATCTCTTTGCTTTCCCTTAAAACTGAGCTCAACCGTAATGTGTTTGGACCGTAGAGAATGATGGGATCATTGATACTGAAGCTCTGGACCTAGCTTCTAAGAGCACCAGTAGCTTCTGTCTTGGTCTTTTGGAGTCCTGAGCTTCCATGAGAGAACTTCAGACTCCTGGGGCTGCCACGCTGTTATGGGCCTAAGCCATGTAGAGAAGGAACAATGAGGATGGCGAGGAAGAAAGCACACACATTTCTTCCCACTCCAGACCGATGCACACAGATGTTTCAGGAACAAAGTAGATAACTTGGAAGTTGGTTCTCTATGCTATATGAGCTGACACCATGGATGGGAGACCATCCGTCTAAATTTCTGATACGCTATATGTCGTCAATCCCTTTCCTCTAAGGAGAGTCACCTAGAGAGAAAACATTCTCTCAGCCTTTCACAGAGAGCAAACTGGTCAAGCAATGCCCATGACTCAGCCAGATGGCTGACACTGACAAGAGTTCTACAGAGCACTATACATGGTTTTAAAGTAAATCCTGAGGGGATTTGACTGACCTTGGGAGATACAAAAGTTACATGTTTTGTTACACACGTCTTGCTTTAACTTGCCCTTAACCATTCAGCAGAAAAGTTTAACCATGAGGCATAAAAAATGAAGCTAGATTAGTATGCTGATCTATAAAGGGCTTAAATCAACAGCTTCCAACACTACCAGTTCTGCCAATAACCCACTACAATGATAGAATATTTGACTACGTATAGAACTACTTTCTCTTAGTTCAATGAAAAGAAATTTTTGAATCAACAATGATTAGAAAAATTATTGTGTCTGTATCCTGCACTCTGAATAACTACTACAAGGACAACAATAGGCATTGTGTTAATTATTGGGGATGTACTACTAACATGTTTTGAAACTGTCTCATGGTTATTTCTTAGTAAAAGTAATAAAAATAAAAAATAAATTTCTGATACATAAAATTGAGAGCAAAATAGAATAGATTTTAAGCTGCTCAATTTTAAAGCTACAATGGAGAAACACAGCAGACTCTACTGAGGTCTTTGTGACTGTTATGGTTTGTGTCTAGGTGTCCCCCACAGACCCAGGCAGTCTTTGGGGCAGGCTTCTAGAGCTGGTGATTAATTCATGGTCCAATGCTGGGATAATGAATGTGAGTGCTACACCTGTCTTGGGGTGGATAGCCTGAATACAGTGTGAGGAAGGGAGAGGGGCTTGCTAGCTGTTGCTGCTGCTGCCCCTCCTCCCTTTGCTCTTTGCTGTTTTCTGCCACAGTGAACTGCTGCCCTCTACCATGTGTCACTCTGCCTTGGAGCCAGATGAGTATGGACTGAAACCTCCACTAACTGTGAGCTCAATAAACTTTTCTTTTCTTAATTTTGGGTGTTGGGCATTTTGTCCCAGCAGCAAGAGAAAAGTAACCCAGAAAACGTTTTGCCCTGGGCGTGAGGCTGTTCTATGATTATATTTCGTCGTGTGGATTGCAGGCCTTTGGGAATGGCAAATGGGAGACATGGGAAAGGTTCAGAGATGTCCCCTGAAAGAGAAGTGCTGGAACCCCTTCAGCTATTCTGTAGGGGAGATTCTGATTAGAGCTCAGAAGACCAGAATGCTGACAGCAATCCTGTCTCTAAAGAGCAGGCTGGAAGGTGTCTGCTGGGAAGTAGGACCGCATTGGTTTTTGGACTTCAGACAATGTATGTTATGGTTTGGCAGAAAGTTTATCTGTATTTTGCTCATGCCCAGAGGCTTTGCCTGAGACTGAGTGTAAACACAGCTGACTGATTAATCTTGCAAAACAAATTCCAAGGCAGTCAAATATTGCTGCAATGGCACAGTCATTGTTGGGGACTTTGAATCAGATTTATATTGAGAATCAAGAGCGAAGAACCCAGCAGAAAGATTTAAAATGTTGTGTGTTTGGCCAGAAAAGAAAGCTCCAATAAAGCTGTGGACTTCAAAGGCGGAGCCAAGAGGATCTGCTGTGTCAAGGAGCAGGAGAGTAGAAAGGATGTTCTGAGGGCCTTGCAAGAAGCGGCAGGACTCCATACGTGCAGCCTCAAACCTGCAAAATTGAAAGGTTTTGCTTTGTGGAGAAAGTCACAGAGCACCATATTTCAGGATGGTGGCAGTAACCAGGTCCCAGAATGCAGTGGCTTCAATCCAGGCACTCAATCCCTGCAGCCAAGGGAGAAGAGAGAAGCAAAACAAATTCCTTAGCAAAAGTGCTTCCTGAATGAGGGAGAAATGAAAGTTGCTGGAGAAGTCTCACTGTACACTCACTGGAGTGACCAAATACGCAGCCTGGCAGAATTTCCCACTTTTAGCCCAGCTAAGAAAATAATCCTTCTTGGGTATTTCCATGGATTAAGACAAATTCATAAAAATTTTCATTCAGCATGGATGAGAAGGTATGTAATATTTGTTCAGGGGGGTTGAAGACTTACCTGTGGGAGTATTCTCAGTTTTTCTCTCTTAAAACACACGTGCACGGTCCATTCCCTGGCTGTGATCCTTCTACAGGGCTGGAAGTAGGATGTTTAAAGTGATATCTCCTTTGTAAAAGGACTTTCTGCTCTTAGAATGTAAATATCCCTGGGGGGGGGCATGGCCCAAAGCAGATCTTATCAGTTACCCACATCTTGGTAACTAGGTCATTGTGACTATGATGGTTAATGTTGGTGTCAGTTTGGGATTCAAGGGTACATAGGTGACTGGCAAAACTACCCCTTCTGGGTGCGTGTGATGAGGCTATTTCCAGAGGAGCTTGGCACTTGGGTCAGAGGGCAGTGAGGAAGCTCTGTGATCCCCAGCATGGGCGAGGACTCGCTCATGGGCCGTGGCTCCAAGAGAATGAAGAGAGGAAAGGTGAGTCCCTGACTCCTAGCTGGGCCCCTTCTTTCCTTGCTCTTGGACACTAGGACCCCAAGCTCTGCAGCCTTCTGTGTCAGGCCCGTAGTTCTCAGGTGCCCACCTTGAGGCAGGAATAACGCCCATGGTGACCTGTCCTCAAGCCTCTAGTGTTGGGTGGAGATGCGCACACAGCTGGTTCTTTGGATCATAGACAGCCTAGCCTGGGACTCCCTGCCTCTGTGCTCCCCCAAACGCAGTCACCTCTAGATCCCCTTCCTTGGTTGCTGTCATATGCCTGCACCCTGTTGGCTTCATTTCTTTGGAGAACCCTGACTAGCACAGGGACTGCTGGGTGAAAAGGTGCTGGAAGAGAGGCTCAGTGCAGCATGCCGATGAATCGTTCTGGCAGCCATAGTTTGAGGAATAAAGGAAATCATGAGATACAACCGAGTCTCTCAGCCCGGAGAGCCAAGTGCAAGAGCTTGGAAATCACAGGAGCTCAAGGGTGACCCGATGCAGTCCGCATTTTCGTGCTACTAGTCTTAAGAATTGAGAGTCTGGCATAGAGGAGGTGCTCAAGAAATCCCCAGTAAGTGAGTGGGCAGGAAAGGATTCAAAGCAGACAGAGAATAAAAGGGCTTTTTTTCTTTTTTTTTTGGGGGGGGGGAAGTTCAGGCCTAGGGTGACGGTCCCAGTCCTTCACACATGGTCACCTCGCCTGCTAGACACCGTGCCACAGATGACAGGGGTTCACGGGCATCTGCTTTGTGTTGTGATGGCCTGACCTGAAGAACCCTGCTGTGCTTACTGCACCGAGGGGTGGGTGTGTCCCTCCCATCGATGCTTTAGCACAGACACCACTTTGTCTCTAAGCATCTCTCTCTCTTGCCCCTAGCCTGGTGCCAGCTGTGTAGCAGGTGCCCGGTCACCAGCATCTACTGGACATGTGACTTGCAAACGCTGTTGTCCTCACTGATTAGAATTTTTTTTTTTCCATTTCCGCTTTGCTCCCAGAGTTTGTGTGACAAGGGTGGTGGCTTAGTTGTGAGCTGGGGTGCCTAATACTTGGCTTTTACATTGGTCAGGCCTAGTGACTGCAATCCTTTCACTGGAAAGAAAAATCATATTGGTTAATGTTTCAATGCACGCTGAACTCTGGCAGGGAGTCGTTTCGAGAATTTAAATCCTGAAAAATACCAACGCGGACACCATGGGCTGATGGCTTCATCCTGGGCAGACTTAGTGACCTTAAATTGTTTCAGCGTTGTGTATCTTCTTGGTTTTGAGTTAAAGTGGCAAGAGATTCCGCAGTGGGCAGTGACACCAAGTCGGGAAATCAGGAGCTAAGAGTGCTCTGTGCCCTGTTTTATAAGGTGTGCTATAACCACTGCCAGAAATTTGATTTGAACAATTTCTATTTTTTCCCAGAAAAAGATGTTATTACAGGTCAATCATTTCCATAAGTGAGAGCACATTTCTGGTGTCTGCTACGCTGACAGATGGCTGGAAGACCTCTCTTTCATGATCCCAGATGGGATAAAAAGGCAATTTACTATCTATGGGACTGTGGGTACACTGGTAATGGAACAGAGTCATTCTTATACAAATAACTCAGTGTTGGAAACTGAACTATCAAATGAATCTGAGCTATTGCCAAATCAATTTGATAAACCATCAGAATATGATTGTTCTGGCTCCAGCCCACACGGGAGAAACATTGCATTTTCCCCACAGGAAACAGTTTCCCAAGGAAAGAGCAATTGCTGAGGAAAAGCTTGAGTGAGTTTGGAATATCAGGCAACAACTTAGACGGCTGCTGGTGTCCAAGGTCAAGACTCAGCAGGGCAGGGGAGGCTGCAGGCCTGCTCCCTTGGGGCTCCAGGGGCTCGCCGGTGTGTCCCTGTGTTCCCTGTGCCTGGCTCTTTTTGTCTCAGTTCCACAGGGGACGGTGCTGGAGATGCCCCAGTCCTGATCTGGAAACGCCCAGCTCCCAGATGGAAAAGACCTCAAGGTGACTTGGGTGCAGGGCGACATCTGGAAGCGCGGCTGTGGGGGAGCTGAGAAGCTCGTGCAGACAGAGTGGCTCGTGGCAGCTTTCCTCGGAGCCTTTCAGAGCTGACTTACCCAAGGCGTGGCTCCTTCCTGGTGACAGTGTGCCCCTAAAGACCCTTTTGGGAGACTCAGCCCCTTTCTTCAGTTCCATACGACCCCTGAGCTATCTTTGCAAATGCTTTGCAGCTCGCTTTCCACCATGAGCAAAATTTCTGCTTGCACGAAGCTTTCCTAGTAACCGTGGAGGACTCCTTGGTAAACCTCTTGGATTCAGGAACCCAGAAGTGTCTTGACTGGGCAGAGGGTCTGACCAAGGAAGTCCGCCATCCTCACTTGAACCAGGCTACTGTGCCTGAGCAGCCTACACGGGCATTGTCTCCTCACAGCTGCAGAGAGCTGCTCCTGCCAGCCTAATATGAGCCGCCCTCAGGCCAGGGGAAGCTGTGGTGCAGGACGCAGACGAGACCGTTCCTCTGTCTGCATCCTGGGACAACGGGGGTAAAGGCTCCCGGGACATTTGGACTACGCCACAGTCCTGAGGGGGGACTTGACAGAAAAGCAAAGGGAGGACGTGAGAGCTAGCAGTTACAGGCTGGACTTCTGGCTGGGGTCTTAGACATCTGAGAGGAAAGAGAGAAGAAAGGATTCTGCCTCTCAACGCTTCCAGTCTTGAACAGTGCTTCTTAATTCCACTGCATCGCTATCAGCTTTATTCACTCAACGCTCCCCACACAGGGCCCTATTGTGAAGGGGGCGGAGCCAAGGACCCATAGCTTGTGGACCTTGCAATACTGTCCTGTTGGTGACTTCTCTACCCACATTCACAGCAGTGCTGGCAGGGGGGTTCGTCGTTTGTGTCTTCTCTTAAATATTCTTTTTAACAATTATTTTAAAGAGAAAAAAGTAAGGATAAATCAGAATCTCCAAACAGGTTAGCAGGAGAATTACAATAATTAGCACGCTGCGTGTTGTCTGCATAGCAGTTATGCAGAATGCAAGACGTAGGGATGGCATACACAGTCCCAAGAGGCAGCTCCTGCACCACTGGGCCCGGAGCCTGCTCACACCACCCCGGGAGAGATTCTGGGCTGCGCTCACGCATCGCTGACCTGTGTCCTCAGGCCTTGGGGCTGGCGCTGATAGCACCTCCCTCACTTCAGCCCCAGTTACAGAAACCCCAACAAGTAAATTTCTGGTGTTTGTGCGGATGTGTCCATGGCAAGGTGGCATGGTGGGAACACGTGGGAATGAGAGAGTTCCGAGAGTTGGCACCTCGCCCAGTCTCCGTCACCTACAGCTGTGGTGTGATCTCTAAAAGACCCTGCTCCTCACTTGGGTCTTGTTTCTTCAGCTGGCTAATGAATTAGCTGGGATCACAGCCAAGGTAACCATTTTTAGGAGCAGGCAGTTGGTTAAGTTGCTATGGGATCAGGATTTTGCCCGTCATTAGCTACAGGTAAGTACTTAATAATCCTTAGGCTTTTAGCTGAGTGAAATTGAAAAGATGCCTTCTCTCCAAAGCATGTCAGAAGAGCCTCATCAAAGTCCATCTCTTTCACAAATACACTAAGAAGAAGGAAGCTTAGGTATTGTAAAATGTAAATGGTTTGCGTTCTTGGGCACCCAGACCATGCGCCTGACATTCTCCATTGGTCAGGCTTGCGTCTACTTTGCATATTGTGGTCTGGCACCTTGCGTTGTGTCAGCCTTTGCTCTGAGTGCTCCTCATCCCACGAGAACATTAGCTTTCAGCGCGGCGGAGCTCCTATTTTCTGAAGCTGGTGCTACAGTGAGTGAAACACATTTATGAACATGCATGGGTCTATGGAATTTTAAGGATTGGATACTAATGCAAGATAGATATTCCTGGTTTTGCCAATTTTTGGGTGAGGAAGCTGAGACTTAGCAGAAGGGGCTGGTTTTAAACTGGAACAGTCTGCTCTGGCACCCCGGTGACACCCCCAGTGGCATTAGGCTGCCTGTCTCAGGCTTCACATCTTTTGGACTTGGTCAGGACAGTCAATATTTCTCAAAGCACACTTATTTTTTCCATAAAGAGACAGAATCCCCACGTGTGACACACACACACACACACACACACACACACACACACACTCACATACACACACACTCTTTGTATCAATTATTCTGTTACCACAGAAGATACACTTCAGAGCTATCTAGATTCTAGCCTGAAGGAGAGTGTAAGTCATTGGTGAAAACAAAAGCGAGGATGCTACGAAGGAGGGAGAGAGGAAGACAGAGGGTGGGGAGAGAGAGAGAGGAAGAGAGAGACATGGGGAGACAGAGACAGAGACAAGGAGAGACAGAGAGACAGAAACAGAGACATAGAACAGCATGAAGCCCAGGCCACCTGCTGACAAGTGTGCTATGTGGCCTCAGATGCCATAACCGGCCTTAGCTGGTCGTGTAGGATCACGTAACAGAGCTTTATTTCCATGTCCGTGCCTTGCTTACTACGTCTCCATGCTTTTCACGTTCTTCTTCCTGAAGTGTGGATTCTTCTGCTAGGTCTTACTTAGAGTTCAGGGAACCCCCATGGCCTGAGCTACAAGAGCTGGCCAGCAGACCTGAAGAGGAGCTTGGACCCACCCGACGGAGAGGGCAACGTGCGTCAGAAGTGGAGAGGGGAGCAGACGCTAGGAGGGAGGAGGACAGACCAAGTGCCGGTGGGAGGATGCCCTGGCGGTGTCAGCAGGGGCCTGGAGATAACTCCCAAAGACCCTGAGCCAGTGGGTGCCAGGTGGCCAGGTCTTTCGGGTGCTGGGGGTCAGGAGGGAGACCTGACTTCTCCTTCCAGGTGGAGCCATCCGCCAGGCCAGCCAACCTCAAATCCTGCAGTGAAGCTCCTATAGCTTGCTGGAGTTAAGCCCTGCAGAGAATTCAGGTTTTCCTCTCCTCAGGGGCAACAATGGCTCCTGCCACTGGGTTAGATAAGAATTCAGTGGAAGCTGCAGCTTCCTGTCTTCAACACTGTTGGCGCTCTTCATTATGCATCATCATTATTTCTGTTGAAATCTTCATTATGATCACCATTAGTGCCAGTTTATTGGAAGTCAGATCGGGCATCAGCCTTAGATTGTCCCTGTACATCATTATGAGCGATGTGAATGAAATCGACCTGGATTACCAGCCTAACCCTGCCAGCATTTTTGAGCTGGAGAGAGTTGGCTTCTAACGTCCACAAACCCAGCTCTTTCACACTGTAACAAGGAGCTTACTCACAGCACGATGGGTCCAGAAGCTCCCTGGAAGACACCGCTGGGCAATTCTTCTAAATTGTCATTGTCACTTAGGTTCCTGGGGATGGGGTTGGGGAAGGAAGAAGAGAAACACAAACCCACATAAAGACCTCTGTCGTAAGACTATCTGCCTCTAAACGGCCTGGAAGAGCAGCCGGGGCTACTTACAGCTCATCTAGCTGGGTTCCATTGAACGCGCAGTTGCGCACTTCCTGAATGCCGTTCTTCTTCAGGCGTCTGAAACAAATGGGCCATTGAAAAACCAATGTCAGATGCAGACAATATGGGCGATTTCGTAATCGGAAGCGCTGGGGCCGAGTCAGGCAGCACACATGCGCGGGGTAAGTAAAACACACCTTCCTTAGAGCTTGAGACAGTGGTGGGAGAGACCAATTGGTCACTGGATAACCTTTTGCCACCTTTGACCTCTGTGGTATGTCACGTACTATCTGCTGAACTGATAGATGAGGTTGTTGGTAAGAGGAATAAGTGAAATTTAATTGAAAAAAATGACTCAGGTAGGCAGCAGGGTGAAGCACAGGCTGGAAGGTTTCCGCATGCATCCTGACATGTGTAGAGAAGGTGCCACGGGAGGGACAGCTGAAGAACTATGCCAGTCCACAGAACAGAGTCGTATGATGGCTGAAGCAGAATTTCTAAGACAGAGAAAGAGCACTGCGTGCTGCCTGTTCTAAGGTCGTAAGCCTTTCACCCCGGCTGTCCCACAGCAGCAGCCTGGCTGTCACCAGCAAGTGATCTAATTAGGTTCTTAGACAGCCCGAGCATCTCCTGGGACCTGCAGGGCCCCAGCTACTGCAGGCTTATGCAGGTGGCTGTGGGTTAAGCCAGAAAGGAAGAGGAATCCATTACAGGGATGGCAGGCTGTGGTCCTGAGTGGGTGCGGGGAGGGCCTGAGACAGCCAGGCTCCCTGGGGGCAGTGTGGGGAGAGCTTGCTCGCAGAGCAGCACCTGAGGCTGCCTTAGGTCGACAGCTCTGCCTGGTTTTGTGCCTGAGTGGACCCAAAATGGAAATGGACAGCCAAGGGCAGCAGCGGGGCTTAGCGTGAGTGAGCCCTGGCCACTGCTCTAGTGCTGCTGTTAGGAGCTTTTCCCAGCCAGGCAGGGGTGGGGTCTGCAAGGGACACTGTTCAAAACCGACCCAGAGCTGCTCCTGTGTACTAAGATTGCTGACGCTCGCCTGCACGGCTCAGGAAGCTAGAAAACGCTCGCAGTCCCAGGAGAACAACGGCGTGTTTTTCTTTTCTCCCTGTGAAGCCTAGCGAGCGAAGGAAAATCCCAAGAGGAGTGAGATAAATCGTTTTCAAAGTAGCAACCGCTCAGCTGTGCAGTGCTGCTCTGCCCACTGCCACCTGCTCTTGGGATGCCCCCTCCAGGGACAGCGCCTGGCTTGGGGTCACTCCGTCCCAGGCTGGTGAGAGCTTTGGGGGTCACTGCTTCTGGATGGGAGGATGCCCAGCCCCAGGAATCTGAGATCAAACCCAAGGCCTTCCAAACTTTTCTGTATGGGGCTAGAGAGTAAGTCCTAGGTTTTCTGGGCCAGGAGGCACGTTTAATTCTTATGAAGTAAACTTTGCCAAATTTATGTTAACCAAAGGCAGAGCATGATAATAATTGAGCCCAACATTCTTTCTTTAGCTTTGTGATATAGTTCTGTTATTGAGAATAGTAGCCTTTCACTTAATTTGGATTCAGTACTACAACATTCAGCTGTAAAAGCTAATCGCTAGATGCCTGGGAGCTGGATGTGGCCTGTGGACCGTACTTGCTCGACCCTTAATTTCTGTCTGTAGGCGTACAGATGTACGGGGCTGCATCTGTTGTTCTACAGATGGCCTGATGGACCCTTGCGGCACATGTATGTCCTGTGAGCAGATTCAGCTGCGGTTACGGGAGGTGCAGACTGAGCGCGAGGCTCCTGACCATCTCTTGGAAGCACTGCTTGTCTTGGTGCATTTGACTGGCAGCCGCCGCGGTCGTGTGGTGAGGGGAGGAGGACCGAGTTCCCTTATGGATCAGCATTGTAGAAACAAATCATGTTCCAGCGCCCCCCTCTGGGGAGGCATCGGGCCACAGGGCCCTCCGACACCAGGGAGAAGCCAGCATTTGTATGGTGCATGCCCAGTCTAAGACAGCAGACTCCAGGTTTAAAGTCTGATGGGGATGGTGAGGCCGGCGTCATCCCGGGCAGAGCCTCAGCCGGCCCAGGCACAGCTGCGGCAGGGTGTGCCAGACCTGAGGACTCCCTGTCCCTGGGGACAAGACCACGACTCCCTCGCAGGGGCTCCTCCTCCTAAGGACAGGTGCAAGGACCTGACCCACTAAACCTTCGAGCCTGGGAAGGGGAAATGGGGGCCACCCCTGAGGGGAGGGTGCTGAACTGCGACCCCTGTGACCTCAGGAGCACCTCCTGATGAAGCCCCTTCACCTGGCTGGCTGGAGCTTCCTGCACCCCTAAGCAGCCCTCTGCCTGCTAGGGGTGGAGGGTGCAGAGGCCTCTGCCCAAGGGGCACTCAGTCTCCCAACCAAGTGTCAGTCCTTCAGCGTTGGACTATTTCAAAAATAGAAACATGTTTCTATATAATTGCAGAATAGGCCTCCCTCAGGTTTTCGAAATCTGCTCCTGGATGCAAAGCTTTTCCAGTCCTCTGCTGTTTCGCAACACCTTTTTCCCTGAGTGCTCTTGGCTGTCCCTGCGGGGGAAGCAGCCACCCACGCCAAGAACCGCTGGAGACCAGGGCTGTGCTGAGTGTGACAATCCTCATTTTGTTATCTACGGATTAGGGGACTGCCAAGGCAAGAAAAATAGGTGTCATCGTCACAAGTGTAGCTCCATCCTTTAGAAGCATGTCTGGAAAGTGTTGACTCTTAAAAGCAAATCATCCTCTCTTGAAAAGCATGTTCCTAAGTTCTGTAGAGTCAGTGAAGAGCCGACAGGATGTGGACACTTTCCATAGCTTTCAGTTAAATATATTCAATCATATATGAAAAATCACCCCACAAAAAACAAAAACAACCCCTGACACTTGTAAAAGGAAAACACAAAATGCTTTCCTTATAGATGTAATTGAAATTACCACTTCCCCTAACGTCACGCTGCGCATCCAGCTTCCATGGGCCATTGGCACACCCAGGTACCCGCAGCACTTGCTTTTTGGCCATCCTGCCTGGAGGGTGGGCAGACTAAGCTGACAGCTGGCACAGAAGATTAAGTTGTTCCTTCAGAATGCAGAATGCACTTAAAAGCTTGCCCAGAAGTCAGAAGGAGTAACTCAAACTCATTTTAAAAATGTGGTCAGCAGAAGAAAACGAGAAGTCGTCCTATGCTCAGCAGGGGCCTGCAGAGGCGCCGCTCGGGGCGCTGAGGAGGGACGGCCTAGCTGCCGGGCTCGGCCTCCTTCCTGGCCTTCTGACAACAGAAGCCTTGCCGGTAGCCACTGGCTTTATTGATGCATGAATTATCCCGTCCTTCGGAACAGACGCGAGATCGCAGGAGACCATCATTGAAAGTGCGCTCGGAGATTCTGGAAGCCCGCTACAGGGTGGAGACAAGGAGCCTGGCTCCGGGCTGTGATTCTGAAATGCAGGGATGAGGGGAAAACACGGAACCAGAAGGTCTGTAAGCGGGGAGGGGCCGATGAGGACCGGACAGAACCGGGGCTCGCTAGGAGGACAGATGTGTCATTCCGCGAAACGCCATTGTTACTCTGCTGGATTTCCGCCCTTACTTACAGAATGACGCTTTCAAAACTCAGCCCCAGGAAGGAGTTTCCTTCAACTGTGTGGATGTTTATGTTATCCTGAATGTCTCTAGAAGAAAGCACATGCGAGTTAGACACTTGCGTTTGCGTCTGTCACTTTCCCACCTTGGGTTACTCGGTATGACAGGGCTTAGCTGAGGTAACGGCTTCATATGGCTTTTGTTCAGAGCACAGCGAGCTCCACAGTTTGGGAAATAAACGTTTCTTTAATAAGCGAGTTCTTAAAGCTGGAGCTATAGACACGCAGTGTTTTCTCTCATTCTGCAGGTTTCTTAGACAATATCTCCATTTTAAGGCTCTCCTTAGCATAGCCGTTTGTTACCTTTGCCTGCACATTAGGTACCACAGCACGTGACAGACACCAAAACTGTCCCTTCCATGCCACCTACCCTGTTCTTAGTCAGGTCTTCTTTCTGTTGTCTCCCTCCCACCTTGTAGCTCCTGTCCTTCTGTTTTTTAAGGCCACAGAAGGATCTTATTGTCGACCTTCCCTGAATTAGAGCTTGAAGAAATCTTATCTGTCTCTGTGCCTTGTCCTTCCCCAAAACTCCTCTGTGAGGTTGAAGGTAAGTTCTAGATGCAAGATGAGTATCTGCAAACAATCTGAGAATTACTAGAAAACTCTTTCTTTCTTTTTTTCTTTCCTTCCTTCCTTCCTTCCCTTCCTCCCTCTCTCCCTCTCTCCCTCCCTCCTCTCTCTCTCCCTCTCTCCCTCCTCTCTCTCTCTCTCTCTCTCTCTCTCTCTTCCCTTTCTTTTTCTCTCTGTGTCTGTCTGCCTGCCTATCTCTCTCAGGGCCTGTCTGTATTTTTATAATTTTACTGTTGGAAATCACTGGCATTTCCCATTGCCTTTCCTCCTCCTCTTCCTGTTAAGCTGCAGGCACTGAGGGAGGTGAGGTTAGAAGGGTGATAGGATATGGGGGAGTTGCGGAGGGTTAGTAATAAAGCATTATGTAGCAAAAGATAAGAGAGTGGGAGGGTGACTGAATTTGCTCCAAGCTCGTTTCGCCAGTAGCCCTTGCTGAGGAGGTTGCTGATCTTCTCCAGACTGCGCCTGGCTGTCTGCATTTCAAACTAGGGACCTTGCGGCTTGTATTCCTGCTTATAGTCACCTGGGGGAACTTGGAGGATAGGGGCTGCCTACTGGCTATCAGGGCCCAGCAGGCCATTGAGCAGGGTGGTACTGGGGAGAGCTGGTAGCTGCTTGCTAGGGTTTGGAGCCTGAGTGACCCCAAAAGCCCGTCTGCTAAAAGCTTGGTGCCCTGGTTGGTGCAGTTGGGAAGTGATAGAAGCTTTACAAGGTGGGGCTGTGTGAGGCTTGGGTCCCCGGGGAATGACTCCGAAGGGAACTATGGTGCCTTTGCCCCTTCCTGGTTTCCTTTCATTTCCTGTAGGTGAGGGGAGTATCCTCACCCTGCTGAGTCCCCTAGCCGCGGTGCATTTGTACCGTGCAAAGAAGTGGGGCCTGGAAACCATGGACTGGACCCTCTAAAACTTGAGTGAAAGTAATCCTTTTCTCTTTATAAGTTTGTTGTTTCAGGTTCTTTCTTAATGAGAGAAAGTGGACAGATGCGCTGGTCAACGAAAAACTTACAGTAAAACCTTTTGAAGAGACTGAATCTTGTGGACAGCTGGCAAGTGCTTAATGCCCGTGTTGGATAGCAACCTAGAGGGGGACAAAATGAGAATGAGAAGGCGTGAGGCTGCCATGCAAACAGTCGTTAGAGCAGGAACTTCCCACACTTAAGACATCAAACCTGGAGTCATCATGAAAGTCTACCAGCTCATCCTGTAATAAATCTGAATTTTGCTGAACATTTTAACCAGGTGCTAAAAGCAACCGATGGCTAGGAGCAAAGGCACATAAATTCCAGGCACCAGGTAGACAGTCCCCTACAGCCCATGTGAACAGGGCTAAGGCTACCTTCCAATGGGATGACAGAATTCTCCTAAATTATTCTCCATTTCGAACCTCAGCATGCTTAGAAACTACCCCTCCCCCAGCCCAGTTCATTCTGCTGACATGTGAGCATGAATTTTTGTGCCCTTGAGCACCGA
>PVJA010025362.1:0-30868 GCA_004027025.1 Myocastor coypus
ATTCTGAGACATTAAATACATAGATCATTTTGTATGATATGTCACAGCTCAAACTGAAACAAGACTTCAGCCCATGTTCTGTTTAGTAAAATCTATGTTTAAGCATGTTTAAGAAGCTGGATGTGGTGACACAAGGAAGCTGCAGTAGAAGGATTACTCAGAGTTCAAGTCTGAACTATATACTCTGTCTCAAAAACATCCATCCCAAAAAACATGGTTAAGTGTTCGAGGGTCAGTCACAGTAAGAGCTTGCCTCTGGAATCCGACTGCAGTAATATCTCTGTGTCTCTTCCTTCTCTCATCTCTAAAATGGGAATCATAGGGTAGTTATTAAAGAATATAAAAAATAAAGAATATAAATCAAGGAGAGGTTAAAATGGCTTATGTACATGGATCAACTTCCCACAATGAATGTAGTCATTATGTACCGTACGTACGTGCTAATAAAAGTTTTAAAACTAAGTAATTTTAAAAACTCAAACTCTCAAGAAATACTCCTGCCTCAGCCTTCAGAGTGCTGGAATTGTAGGAATATATCACCATACCCCACTAAGACTTAAACTTTGAAGGGCTTTGAATGACAATATTTTAAAATTTATTCTGGACTGGGGACATTGCTCAGTGACAGAGCACGCACCTGGCAGGCATGCCCTAAATTCCATCTCTAGTTTTATCAAAACTAAATAAAAGCAAACAAATGAACAAGCAAAAAACTATCCTGGAACAGAAAGTCACTAAGGAGCCAAACATGGTGGCTCACACCTATAATTCCAGCACTCAGGAGGCTGAGGTAGGAGGATCATTACAAGTTACAGACCAGCTTGGGCTACAAAGCAAGCTCAAGGCCAGCCTGAGCTCCATAGCAAGACCTTATCTCAAAATGAAGAAGAGGGAAAGAAGGAAAGGAGGGAGGGGGAAGAGGAGGGAGTGGGGAGGGAAGGGGAGAAGGGAGGGAGGGGGAGAGAGAAAGGAAGAGGGGGAGGGAGAGAGAGGAGGGGGAGGGAGGGGGAGGGGAGGCAGGGAGGGAGAGAGCGAGACCATTTTTTTTAAAGGAAGCAATCTGAATTTACCAATGAAACTAAGGTAATCTAAGTGAAACACCAAACTTCATCTGTAACTACCAGAAGTTTAACTACTGAATGTTGATAAAAACTTAGCTATAGCTCCATCTTCAAAAACTACATTTAAGATAATGTAACAAAAGATTTGGGCTTCGGAGTAATGACATTTAAGTCGTTTTCTAAAACAAAGGTGGGGGGGCAGCGGGATGGCTCAGTGGTCTAGAGCGCCTGCTTGGGAAGGCTTGGGCAGCTTCAGGGACTGCGGTTCGATCCCCGGCACCACATGCTGCGCCAGCCCTGCCCTCGGGGCGGGCTGAGTCGGCTATAAAAATGAGTGAATAAACAGACAAAGGTTCTGAAACAAGAAAAATAAAATTAAAAATTAAAAATTAAAAAAAATAAAACAAAGGTCCATCATTACATTTGACATTTTTTAAATTCATTTAAACTAACCTTCCTGAATTAAGAGGTGCTTTAGATGATTTTTTTTTTTGCAGGAGATCGAACTCGGGACGGCGCTTATGCCGCGGCTAAGCTAAATCCCCAGCTTTCGTTAATTTAAATAACAATGATGATTCAAATCCTCAGTCCCTCAATATTCCGAGCCCTCCTCCGGCGCGCGCGCGCGCACACACACACACACACACACACACACACACACATACACATACACATACACTCACACTCGTCCTCCTCGCCTTACCACGGGCAGCTTTTCCATTCCTTGACGTCCCGGTGAGCCCTTGGGGTATGTGAGTCCCGAGCCCAGGGTCGCAGCAGGCCAAGCAGGAGCGCAGGGCGCGGTCCCGGGGAGCCCTGCCCGCTCGGCTGGCCCCGCGCCCGCCCGCCCACCTCGCTGGAGCGCACAGCCGCCTGCGTTCGTCCCCGGCACGCCCCTCTCCTCCGGGCCTTTTCCTCCTCCACCCAGCACCTTCCCCACGCCAACGGTCGGCCTACCCAGCGACGTGTCGCTTCATCTGTTTGCGCGGCTGCTCCACCAGACCCGGCGCAGTCCCCTCGCCCAGCCTGCCGACCTCGCCTCAGCCCAGGCGCGCCGACTCCTCCCGCTCCCGGAGTCGCCTTCCCGCGCCTGCCCTTCCCGGCGCGCCCGGGCCTCACCTCCCTCGCGACTCCGCCGGCTGCTTCCCGCACCGGGGACCGCGGCTCAGCAAGGCCGGGCGCCCCCGGCCGCCGCGCCCGCCGCCCCGTAGCGCCGCCGGCTCCCGCTGCCCTCGCTGGCGCCACCTCAGCGCGGCCCGGGCGCTTCCGGGTTCCCGCGGTCCCGTCTCCCAAATGGTCCGGCTTCCGCCTCGGCGCAGGCGAACGCTGTTCCCGGCTCGGCCCCGCGGGCTCCAGGGCTGCGCGCGTCCGCTGCGCTCCTGAGGCGAGCGAGCAGCGGCGCTCGGCGGGCTGCTTGGCCACGACCTCGCCGCGGCCTGGCCGCCAGGCGCTGGCGTGGGAGCCCTGCTGGGGGAAGGCGGCACAGTGTCTTCTGGCGGGACTGCGGCTGTAGCGAGCACCGCGGCGACACTCTGGGGAAGGAAGGACAAAGTCCTTGGGGCAGAAGCCTCTGGCCAAGGCGAGTAGGCGGATCCTGCAATCAAACCAGCCTGCTCCTAAGAGCCACTGTCAGCGGCCAGAAAACAAAGCAGATTCGATTCGGCGCAGAGTCCACCCAGAGTCGGGTTGGAAGCCGGTTCGACGCTGAGACCTTGCCGCTGAGGAGAGCCTGGAGCGGTACCAGAAGTAAGCCTGGCGCCATTAGCCTGCAAAAGGGCAGGAACCCTCGGCAGAAGACCCTAGTCGTGAGCGGATTAGTTCTTCCTGGCTGCATGGATTCCACACGCATTCCCCTACATCTGCCCCCACCCTGTGACTGGATTGAACCCAGGGCCTTACCCTTGAGCCTCTGTTCTGCCCCGAGCTACATCCCTAATCTTGTAAATTTCACATTGCTGGAGCTGACCTTAAATTTTTAATCCTGCCTCAGTTACTCTGGCAGCGTAATTGGTATTACAGTTAAGCTTTGCCCTAGGACATGGCATACATCTTTTTAAAAGCCTTCCTCTGATCCTTAGGGTTTTGTTGTTTTTGTTTTGTTTCTTGGTTTTGGAGGGTTTTCTTGTTTTTGAGACAGGGTAGTTCAGGCTGTGTAGTTTAGGCTGGCCGTGAACTCCCTATCTTGTCCAGACTGCCTGGAACTTGCTGGATCTCCTGACTCAGCTCTCCAAGGGGGCTGGTTCCAGGTATGCATCACCATTCCTAGCCCCTCCATCTGTTGGAAATCCTTCAACTAGCACAGATAGTAGTATGGCCAGCTCAGCCCGCCCTACAATTGGGGCTGGCGCAGTATATGGTGCCAGATATTGAACTCCGTCCTTGTGCTTACCTAAGCAGGCACTTTAGACTACTGAACTATTTTGCTGACCCTAAAGTGTATTTTTCTTGTTGATGTATTTTTAAAGTATTTCTAAAATTTATTTTTTAAATATGTTAGTCTTTCTCTTTTTTTTTTTTTTTTTTTTTTTTTTTGCGGGACCAGGGTTCAAACTCACGACCTTGCACTTGCCAGGCAGGCACTTGTGCCACGGAGCCATCTCCCCAGCCCCCAGTCTTTCTCTTTAAAAAATTTAAAAATGAATTAAATCACATGTTTACTGAATACCTGTTTCTGAATATTCCTTATTTTTGTCTTTTGGAGACAGGACCTTACTATGCAGTTTAGGCTGTCCTTCAACTCAATTTGTAGCCCAGCCTGGCCTCAAACTCACCAATCCTGCTTTTGTCTCCTGAGTGTAGGGATTACAAGCATGTGCCATCATGCCTGGCTTCTGAGTGAATATTTATATTTTCTATATTCTAAATATCTATGTTCTAAATAGTATAGTACCTAGCAACTTTATCATGTAGCAGGCATATTTTAGTTTGAAAAAATTGGACAATGTTTGGGAAAGTGGTAGAATGTCATAATCGTATAATTTATAGAACTCTTTTATATTCACCCAAAAAGTCAAATATAGAACAGTATAAAAGATCTAATATATTAGAGACCCAAAGAATCTGGCTGAGTAGGGGCCAGGAAAATAGCTCCGTGGCACAAGTGCCTGCCTGGCAAGTGCAAGGCCATGAACTCAAAATTCCAGTCCAGTCCCACCAAAAAAAAAAAAAAAAAAAAAAAAAAGGATCTGGCTGAGGATTGAATCCCATAGCAATGTCCTACAGGAGTTCAGCTGGAGGTCTAGAACTCATGACAATGTCCCATGCAATGATCTGCACTGGAAAGGCCCAAGGTCAGTACTGGGAGCTAGAAAGGCTACACCAACAGTATGGAAGGCCTGTGCCAGCAGGCTGAGGAATCTGTGCTGGAGCCAAGTTCAAGGTAAGGACTAGAGCCCCCAACAAAGAGAACTACAGTCATCGAAGCAGGTGTAGACAAGCTTCTCCAGGAAAAGCAACAGGGCATCATCTCCTTCCTTTCTCTTTTTCACTATTGGCAACAGTCTTCAGGTGGGCCGCCCATACAAAGAACCACCATGACTCAGTTCACCTGGGTGTTGCAAGTTGACCATTAGTTAATCCACCAGAGGTCTACACTCTCATGGGAGGCTGCCCCTTTGTGTAAGTTCTTTCTTTAACAGGGTTATACTGGTTGAATAAGTTCTTCAAAAACAAAAGAAAACAATGCTGGATGGTTACAGCTGCCTCACATCTAGAAAATGCAAACTACCCACTTGGGACACAAAATACATGGGCTGACTGGGACAGGAAGACAGGAAGTGATTACAAGTAGCCACAAGGAAAAGTTTCTAATGCTAACTGTGTTCACTGTCACCATTCAGGTGATGGTTTCAAAGCTTTACAAAGACTGTCTACCATGCAGTCACCACATACTTTCCCACCTTACTCTACTAGGTTTTCCAGAAAAATAAGATCTGAGCAGGAAAAAAATGACAGTCCCAATCCCTTCCTACTGCTTTACCTGCCATTACAGAATAGCCACCCAGAAAGAGAACAGTGAGGAATCATTTGCCTGACCCTAGCCAGCGCTTACCATGGTAAAGATCCACTAGGTCTAGTTTGTTAGGTTTTATTTTCAGGCAAAACCAGTATGCCACTATACTGAGTACTACATTCTCTTACTAATTGCATCAGGTAAGGATGATTAATTAATCATTGGTGTGCACCTCAAAGCTACAATCTGGGCTGCAGATATAGCTCAGTGGCACAGTGCCTGCCTGCCAAGCACAAGGTCCTAAGTTCAGCTCCCAGTACCAAAATAACAACAACAAAAAGCTATAATCTGCTATGGATCCACAAACATTTCTCTCTCTCTCTCTCTCTCTCTCTCTCTCTCTCTCTCTCTCTCTACATACATATATATATATATATCAGAATCAAACTTAGGGCCTCCTCTTCCTTTCCATTGAAAAACTTGAGAAGGAGGCTGCTGAGATGGGGAAGTGTTCCTTCAAGTATGCCTGAGTCTTGGACAAGCTGAAAGCCGAGCATGAGTGTGATATCACCACTGACATCTCCCTGTGGAAATCTGAGACCAGCAAATATTATGTGACAATCATTGATGCCCCTGGACATAGAGACTTCATCAAAAACATGATTATAGGCACATCTCAGGCTGGCTGTCCTGATTGTTGCTGCTGGTGTTGGTGAATTTGAAATTGATATTTCCACGAATGGGCAGACCCATGAGCATGGCCTTCTGGCTTACACACTGGGTACAAAACAACTAATTTTTGGTGTTAACAAAATGGATTCACAGAGCTACCCAGCCAGAAGACATACAAGGAAATTGTTAAGGAAGTCAGCACCTACATTAAGAAAATTGGCTATAACCCTCACACCATAGCTTTTGTACCAATTTCTGGTTGGAATGGTGAAAACATGCTGGAGCCAAGTGCTAATATGCTTTGGTTCAAAGGATGGAAGGTCACCTGTAAAGATGGCAATGGCAGAGGAACCACACTGCCTGAGGCTTTGAATTGCATCCTTCCACCCACTCACACAACTGACAAACCTTTGCAGCTGCCCCTCCAGGATGTCTACAAAATTGGTGGTATTGGTGCCATCCTTGTGGGCTGAGTAGAGATTGGTGTTCTCAAACATGCCATGGTGGTCACCTTTGCACCAGTTAATGTGATAACCAAAGTCAAGTCTATTGAAACGCACCATGAAGCTTTGAGTTAAGTTCTTCCTGGGGACAATGTAAGCTTAAAACATGTCTGTCAAAGATGTCCGATGGCACAATATTGCTGGTGACAGCAAAAATGACCCACTCATGGAAGCAGCTGGTTTCACTGCTCAAGTGATTATCCTGAACTGTTGCAGCCAGATTAGTGCTAGCCACGCCCCTATATTGGATTGTCACAGCCCTGTTACGATTTGTGTGTAGGTATCCCCCCAAAACCTCATACAATCATAGGGCAGCTTTTGGAGTTTGTGACTGATTATTGTGGGTGCGGGTGCTGCACCTCCCCCATGGGGCAGCTAATTTGCATTTCAGTGTAAGGCAGGAGGAGAAGTTGGCTGCTAGAGCTGCTGCTACTCCGCTCTTCTCTTTTGCTCTTTGCCAGCTGCCATGAAAGGTGATTTTCTGCCAAGTGCTACTCTGTCTTGGAGCCAGCTGAGTATGGACTAAAACCTCCAGTAACTGTGAGCTAAATAAACCTTTCCTTCCCTTGTTTTGGGTGTCAGGTGTTTGTCCCAGCAATGAAAGAAGAGTAAGACAAGCCCACACTGCTTGCAAGTTTGCTAAGCTGAAAGATTGATCGCTGATCTGGTAAGAAGCTGGAAGATGAGCCCAAATTTTTGAAATCTGGTGATACTGTCATTGTGGACATGGATCCAGGCAAGCCCATGTTTGTCAAGAGCTTCCCTGACTATCCACCTCTGGGTCATTTTGCTGTTTGCAATATGAAAGAGTTGCTGTGGGTGTCATCAAAGCAGTAGACAAGAAGGCTGCTAGATCTGGCAAAGTCACCAAGTCGGCCCAGAAAGCTCAGAAGGCTAAATGAATATTATCCCTAACACCTGTCACCCCTGTCTTAATCAATGGCAGAAGACCAGTCTCAGAACTATTTCTCCCAATTAGCCATTTAAGTTTAATAGTGAAAAACTGGTTATTGCAGGCTGGCCTGATAGCTCAGTGGACTAAAGTGCCTGCAGCCCAGATTGGATCCCCAGCATGCTGTGCAGCCCTGCCCCCAGGACACACTGTCCTAGTGCTTGGAAGGCTGAGTACAGGAGAATCACTATGTCTGATCTATGTAGTAAGACCTTATAGACCCTGTAAACCCTATTCTAAATACAGAAAAAAAATAAAGAAAGCAAACTGGTTAATGATAACAGTGCATTGTGAAGTCTTCAGAAGGAAAGGAGAATGTTTCGTGGACTCTGTATGTGTGTGTGTATGTGTGTGTGTGTGTGGCAGTTTTTAAGTTATTAGTTTTTATTTTTTTTTAGTCATTAGTTTTTAAAATCACTTTTTAATGAAAACAACTTGACCAAAAATCTGTCACAGAATTTTGAGGCTGATTAAGACAAAGTTTAATGAGAAAAGGGAGGAAGGAAGGAAGGAGGAAAGAAAAGAGAGAAAGAAAGAAAGAAAGAAAAGCAAGCAAGAAAGAAAAAGAAAACAGTCATGGTTGCCTGGGGACAGGAAGCAAAACCAACAAATTCCCTGTTCCAACAGTTTAAAAGCTCATTAGAGAAATAAGCCTAAGACATTAAAATAAGTTACAGAAAAAGGCCTGAGGCAGGAGGATCAGTGTGAGTTTAAGACCAGACTAGCTACAAAGTGAATCCAAGGCCAGCTAGTAGGACCAAGAGCATGCTGCATACCATTTAAGAGGTATTTTTCCCATCTGATATCCACTTTGTAAGTTGGCGTTAGGGAACCTTGAAAATTAAAGCCATAGACTTTCTCTAAAAACATCAATTTATCTGACATCCAGAAGGATAGCAGAGAAATTTAATGGGGTAGATGTTAGAAAGAGAAGAGTTAGAAGCTGGACATAGTGGCACACACTTGTAATCCCAGTACTTCCTGGCTCTCTGCTTCAGTTGCTCACATAGAGCCCCAAAGGAAGGAGGGTATAATCTATCGGGGTCTGCCTGCCTGTCTGCCTGATTCCACTAAGACCCCTGGGGGAACCCCAGTTAGTCTGTTAGTCCTGCTCAATTTGAGCTGAAGAAGAGCTCATTGACTATTGTGAAGGCCACCTTCAAGGAAGGGTGGTTGGAATATTTAACTTCTGAGTGACTGCTGAGTGAATACACGAGTGAGTGGAACAGACAGTGTGATAGACTGCTGTCTATGAACCAAGACCGGAAAGCCCTGATGTTGGTGGTTGATTGGGCCCTCACCTGCAGTTCTGTAGCAATCAACATATGGCATAATGGAGCCTCACATCCTCCTTAGTTAAGTTGCACATAAGTCCCCATGAGGGGCACAGCCAGACTGGCATCTGAATAGTCGCTCTCGAGGGGCAGCCATCCTTGTCTATTGGGCACAACATACACTGTGGGGAGATACAATGGGAACTAAGGAGTTAAAATCCACATTACCCACCTATAGGAAAAAGGGCTTTTTTGGTATGAGAAATCGAAGTTGGGACCTTGCACTTGTACCACTGAGCAATATTCCTAGCTTTAAAAAGGGCTTTTATAGAGTTAAAAATGAACACAAATTACTCTCTGCGCCTTGAAGAGAAATAAAAGAAGGCCCATTCTGCCTGAGAGTTGCGTGGTGGCATCATTATCAGCTGCCAAAGTTGCTGCCAACAGCTATAGCTTCACCCTCCACTCCTGATTTGCCTACTTCCAGCCAGTTAAACTGGTTCCAGCTAGCCCCTTCCTGCTAGCCACAGAGGCCCTCCCTCCAGAGTCTGTCCAAAATGACAGTCAGTAATTCCTCCTGACTTCACATTTCGATTGAGGAAAAATCAGATCATTGACCCTCACAAATGAGTTGCACCCTGTGGTGCCTGCAGGACTGAGCTTTATTAAGCTGGGTTTCTGAGAGTCCATAGTCATTGCAAAAGTCAAAGGCAAATCTGTGAATTTCCTAGTATACCATGGAACAGAACTCTTTGCCTTCAAAGTTTCCCTTTGTTGATAAGTTATCATCACTGGGGCAGCTGGGACTGTTGCCTCTTGCCCTTCTGCCAGACATAAATTTACAGCTGGGAGGAGAGCTCTTTTGCACCACACCTGTCAGCTTTGCTCTCATTTAATCTTGAACATTCAAATTTGACTTTTCTCTTTGAAGAAAATCACACCTACATCAGCCTGAGACAGATAATCACAGTCTTAAAGTTCCAAAGACTCTCCTGCCAGAGGTACAAAGACTCACCTCAACCTGCTCATCAACCATGCTGGCTCACCATGATCCCATTGCTATCAGATGTCACAGAAAGTGAAACCAGGCATCCAGTCACACATTAGCCCTGATAGACTGTTAAACACGGTGGGCAAGATCTCTATGCTGTCAACAATGCAGAAAAGATGCCTTCTGCCTGCAAGTTGCTCACAGCAGCCCTTCAATAGGGAAAATCTTGGGACAAAAGGCCAACTTACTTGAACTTAATTGCCATACAGGGTTAAAAACTCTCCCACCTTGGTTCCACAACTGTGTCCTCCATGACAAGAAAGACATCCTAGTTGTGAAAAACTGATAGGTCAGGATTCAAAGTTTCCCAGGCACCTTTGCTCCAAACACTTTCCTTCTTGGCTTCCCAGGCACCCTGCCCCTAAACTCTCTCCCCCTTGGTCCCACACAGAGCCAAACACAAGACCACGGAACAGGTTCACCTGACTTTGACCTGGACAAGCAACCACAGAAACTCTTCTTTGTTAACATTAAAAATCTCCCACAGACCAGGAAGCCCTCCCTAAAAGATGAGCTCTCCCTCAGCTGTTCAAGCCTGCGACCACCCTCCCTAAAAGATCCTATAAAGTCTCCTGTCCCCACTTTGTTCACTGCTGCCTTGGTCTGCTAGACAGCCAGCCTGCTTGATGCCCCCAATAAATCTTCTACTTGCATCAGAATGCCTGGTCTGGTCAACTGCATGGGTTCATATCTAACACTTAATGCTGAAAACCCAGGAAGGATACCAAGGAATCTGCCAGTCCCTCCCTTCAGGGCCTTGCCCTGGCCCACCACCAGGTGGTCTACTCTTCTGAGCAGACCGAAAGCCTTGGACCTCCCTTGCTGACCTAAACACCTAATTCTGTGAGTATTCCCTCATCACTCATACAGTCCACCTTAAAAGACAGACCTCTACCATTGTCCAGCTTACTTAGGGAGGAAGACAAAGAGGGCCATTTCTCCCTGGGGACTTGTTGCCTACAGTTGACTCCTTCTTTGAACTTACCAATGATGAATATCTTCAAGGCTCCGTTCCCAACTTCAGCCCAGACAAGATCACTTTCTGTACGTTCATTTTCTCTTTTCTCCTCATGTTGAAGATAAACGTTGTTCCCAGATGACTCTCTCACCTCTGCCTCCAACCCTCTTCCCCTTGATTCCTTCAACTTGTACCTGGGATAGATAGCCTCTGAATTCTTTCAGGGTTCCTTCCAGGATTTCTCCAACACTGATGTCCTCTCCCGCTGTTTCATTTTCTATTTTCATTCTGATTTCTCCCTGAGAATGACTATCTCTACTCTGGATGGCTTGTCTCCTGGCTCTACACCTCTTTGCTAGCCCTAGCCCTACTCCATGAAGTCGTGTGGACAGATTGAGCCACTCCTTCCCCCTACTCGGCCTCCTTTTCAATCCGGGACACCTGCTCAGAGGGTTTTGGGACTCCCGTAACAAGATTGTTATCTTTAATCTCCTCTCCCCTCTCCTCTACCCGACTCCCTCATCTTCTCACCACTATTGGCAATTCTTTGATACCTTCTCAAAACTATTCCTCTCTCCTAGACTGTCTTAAATCTGTCCTTAGAGGCCTCTCAGGCTTCCTTGGCCTCAGAGTCAAATGCCTAATTTTTCTTTGCCAAACAGCCTGGACACAATACAAGTTGGACAATGAGACTATCTGTCCCCCACCCCAGGAACTCTTAATTCTGTTACTATCATTAATTTAGATAACTTTTGTCACTGCAGTGGAAAATAGTCTGAGGTCCCCTATGTCCTCACTTTCTTTTATCTCGGCAATCATCCTGAGCTCTGTCTGCCCCTATATCCCACGCTACAGAGCCACAGCCTCCAGAGCCACCACCCCTTTTGTAGCCACTGCCCCAGGCCACCACCAGAGCTGCCACCATATGCTCCACAGCAGCTCTTCCCATGATAAAAGCTACTTCACTTTCTCAGCTCTCGACTTTCTTTGCTCACTCTCCCCCGACCTTTCTCGCATCTGCCTTGGCCAGTCCAGTCCTACATTCCTCACCGCTCCCAACTTCCAACCACAGCCTCTTTTTCCTCTAAATTTTGATACAAAAACAACTAATAACACATTTCAACCCCAACAGCATGTGCTCCTTCCACTGCCATCGAGGTGATGGCAGGATAACAGCCCATCTGTCCTGCCCTTTTCAGTTGAGCCTGCTGCTTACCTTACTCCCAGTGCCCCTCAGCCACCTTGGCAGACAGTCTCCTGTTATAGCCACAACAGAGACTCTAAGTCAAAGTGCCCTGCCCCTCCTTCTACAGCCTTCTTGCCAGCCTGCAAACCTAGGTCTTGTGAGTTGTCAGGGCTCCTCTACTGTGCTGTGCCTAATCCTCATACTCTGCTCAGTTTGCTTGCTCCTACTCAAACTTGGTAACTATAAACAAGAGGTTTTTATGATTTTCAAATTTGGCTTATAAGAGACCTCTGCTGATTGACCTACAAAAGATCTGACTAGTCCCCATAATTACAAACTTAAACAAGTCATCATAATTTAACCTGGCCAGAAATATATTTGTGTGTACTCTGATTTTATAAAAACGTTCATATGTGTCATATATGTGTCTATATGTCGTTCTGTCAACAGCTGTTCTCTTCTTAGTTGAGCTTTAAAATATAGACTTAAAAGCATGCCTTCTCCTGAATTACTAGCTAGTCTAAATGATATCAGAATTAATTTACAATTAAACAAAAATAATTAAAATAGGGAGAGATTGTTGGATAGGACTCTTGACTGGTGGATAGAAGGTATCCAACCTTTATTCATCAGTGGAGGGCTCCAATAATCTCCTTAGAAGACAGCCCTAATAATCTGGTAAAAGAAAAAAAATTAAAATAAAGTTTCCTCATAAAAGTTGCTACATTAAATATATTCATGCCTTTTTCTTATGCTCCAGATATTTATAATAAGAGGTTCATGTCAAGCCAACATGAGGTCATAAGTTAAATAATTTTCTCATCATCTGTTACGACTATTAAGCAACACTATTACATATAACTATTGATGGCAAATGTTCTTTGTACAAGTTTAACTATTGTTCATTAACATTCTATAGGAATTTAAATGTTAAAATGTCTATGACTGGTAAAAAATAGCAGTTCTCTGGTTACATTTTATATTTTGAGGTGTTTGATAATCAAGTTTATTGCTCTACTGAAACAACAACAGTTACTAATTCCTATTTTATATCCCAAATGCCCATGAGATTCACACCAAGCTAAAAAGGCAGATGTCGGCTCTCAAACCCCACAGGAGAACTTGCTTAACCTGACTTTCTGTGTCTTCAATAATATAGAGACCAAAATTAACTATACACAAGTGCCAACTTGTGTCTGTGACACTTGGGACTCCCATCATTACCTTGACAAGTTAATGCTGGGTGCAAACAATGTGCCACCTGAGCTCTTCCTGCAAATGTGGTGAAGAAGGACGCTGGGCACAAGCCTGCCCTAACATGCAGTCTCAAGGGCCACTGAAAATGTGACTTCTCTGTTCAACAGAGAGTAGGTAAGTTATCCAATTCCCAGGAAAACTGCAGCTAGATCTATCACTACTTGACCTGCTTGGTCCTGCCACTAAAGAGAAACCATGGAGCTTGGGTGTGTGGCCCACATCAAGGTATCTTTGTCAGAGTCCCAAGTCTCACTGGACATCTCAGGTAAAAAACTTTCTTATATGGAAAAAAGTGCCATATATAGTGGTACTACTACATACAGTATTCTTCCTGAGTTCTAAAGTTGCTATATTAGATCTACAGTCTCCATGGTGGGTGTTGATGGACAATCTACATGATGTCTTCAGACAGGCCGATGACCTGCCAACTCCAGACACTGTCCTTTACTCATAATTACTTATAAATACAACCTACTCCATGCCTCTCATGGGGAGAGATCTCATCCAAAAGGTCTGTGTCTCTCTCACCTGTCTCCCCACAGTGCTTGTCCTATAAACCTAACCTCAGTGCACAGCCAGCTCCTCCACTTCCTTTGTGGACCACATACTCTGAGACACTTCCAGTCCCACTTGTGCCACATATGCTATTCCTACCCTGGTGTGCCTTAGAGATCCATGGCCTTTCCTTACATTCCCTGATACTCAGTTGCCCCCAAACATCAGAGGAAACTCAAGCCCATTATTTACCACCTCCTTACTCCTCCCTTTCAACATGGTCATGGTAAAATGACGCATTCAGATCATAGACTCCCATCTTGCTTCTACCCAGACCACCAACCTCACCAAATGTTGGCTGTACATGTTCATTCCAAGGCTTGATCTCATGGCCATGCAGACTGTACTCAACAACACATACACCTGTCCTCAAAGACCTTTAGCCATTGATTTCTCCCATTTACAACTCCCCTCTTCCCACAGTCTCACATGTTCAACACACATGTCCAGACAAACCACACAAAACAGACACACAGTTGACACTCTACCTTCCTTTGTCTCACTCCCCTTCTAGGGCCCCTTGCCGGGCTTACTACAATATTCATCATAGCCTCTTGCTTCATTTCCTTCATCCACAATACTTTTAACAGTTTAACAACCCAAAATTTTACCCAAATGCCTCTCTCAGATTACTTCTACCAGACTTTGCTCTAATGAGACCCCTTTAATGAAGACAGTTCCTTGCTCTGATCTCCAGACTTATGGCCACATGAT
Organism: Myocastor coypus; assembly: GCA_004027025.1. Classification (NCBI taxonomy): domain Eukaryota; kingdom Metazoa; phylum Chordata; class Mammalia; order Rodentia; family Myocastoridae; genus Myocastor; species Myocastor coypus. The sequence continues at coordinate 14,136 of PVJA010025362.1, forward strand.
GCCCCTGGTCAGCAGGAAGTAGCCGCATGATTTCTTTGCCCTTTTTTCTATCAAACAGAGTCTGGGATGATAGGTCAAGATTCAAAGTTTCCCAGGCACCTTTGCTCCAAACACTTTCCCTCTTGGCTTCCTAGATACCCTACCCCTAAACTCTTTCCCCTTTGGTCCCACACAGAGCTAAACACAAAACCACAGAACAGGTTCACCTGACTTTGACCTGGACAAGCAACCACAGAAACTCTCCTTTGTTACTGTTAAATATCCCCTATAGAAGAGGCAGCCCTGCCAAGATTAGCAATCCCTCAGCTGTTCCAGCCTGCAACCACCCTCCCTAAAAGATCCTATACAGCCTCTTGTGCCCGCTTTGTTCACTGCTGTCTTCGTCTGCTAGACAGCCAGCCTGTTTGATGCCCCCAATAAATCTTCTACTTGCATCAGAATGCCTGGTCAGGTCAATTGTGTGGGTTCATACCTATCAAAAACAAGCCCACAAGTCCGTCTGAGAGGCTTTCAGATTCAGCCCAAGCCATAAAAGTTTTATCCTGCTCTGAGGATCCCCTACCTACCACCTCACATTCATCAACCCCAAGGTGCTCATTCAGCAGAGATGTCACCACTGGCAGCTCTATTTCCCATACCACAGTCCCCTGCTAACACTGAATAGTGCCACTGTATTTTAGATGGGCCCAAGCCTGCAAAGTGAGTGCGAGATCTCCAAGCTACCTGTGTCACTGCAATTGCCCTCTATGTACCTTACATCAGTTTTCCAGTTCCCACAGACTGCTAGTACACCTGCCTGGATGTAAAACACCTTTTTCTGCCTTTGATTGGCTTCTATTAGCCAGCTCCTCTTTGTGTTTAAATAGAAAATATAAATATCCAGTTATGGAATCAGAAGCTAAGTGAATTGGGCTCAACTTCCCAGAGATTCATAAATTTGTTTTCTCTTCACTGAATTTCTGCTTGATGACACCCAAGCTGTGTGCTGGAAGACGCAACAGCTCTGATGCAATAATTGGCATAAACTTCTTCCAGGCTTTAACAAGCTCAATTAGGCTGAGACTTCACTGTTCAATTGCCACGTGCTGTACCAGGATGAACTATTCTTAACAAATGGACCTCCTGGGCTGGGGAGACAGCTTAGAAGTCTAAGCACCTGCCTGGTAAGCGCAAAGACCCTGGTTCTATCCCCAGTACCTCATGCCATGTCAGCCCCATGCGAAGCCAACCACTGAAACCAAATGTAGTGGTGCATGCCTCTAATCCCAGTCCTGTGGAGGCTGAGACAGGAGGATCATAAGTCTGAACTGTGTAGAGACCCTGTACCAAATAAACAAATAAAAATAAGTAAATCAAATGAATTTTTAAAAAAATGAACCTTCTGGCAAATGCTGAGTACACCCTGTTCATTGATGGATATAGTTCTGTTAGGAATAAATTCCAACAGGACAGATATGCTATGGTCCCTCGGACAAAACTATTATGATAGTCTCCATTACTTTTCACTCATTGTTGGACAAAATACCCAACACCTGAAATTAAGGAAGGAAAGGTTTATTTATCTCACAGTTTGTGGAGGTTTCAGTCATACTTGGCTGGGTCCAAGGCAGAGAGGCACATGGCAGAGGGCAGCAATTCATGGGGGTGGAAAACAGCAAAAGCAGCAAGAGCGAAAAAGAAGGAGCAGTTAGTTAAGAAGCAGTGGGGGTGGGGACGCGGAGTACGATAAAAGCCCCTAGTCTGGCCTGAGTTTGTCTGGGTATGGGATCCCTCCAGGTTGTGTGCCTTTCTCTTCAGGTAGGGTGGATTTTTAAAATCAGATGAGCCAGAGACTAGACAAAGAGAGACGTGAAGAAAGAGAAAATATCTGGCTGCTCAGGAAAAACAGATTCTGTAGAAACAAAGAGCCAAACTCCAGAATGAAAAGCAAATTGAGGAATGATTGTGAAAACTGGAAGAACAGCAACAGCACAAGGACCAGAAGAGGGCTGCTGTGGAAGAGAAGATGAACCAAAAACTCTGGGAGGAAGAGGAACAGATGGAGGCCATGATGTGCAAGTCCCTGGAGTGCACGCAGCAGCTGGAGCTGATATGGAGGGTTTCTGGGGAGCATCATTGGCTGCAGGGCCTGGAGGACATGATGCATGTGACAGAATTTCTACATCAACCATGAATTTGCCAAAGCAGCTAAAGCCTCCCATGTGTAAGCACCTGTCTTCATCTACCATGGCTACGTCCTATTCACCAGCCTGTTGGCTTCCTTAAATCTTCTTCCAAGTCTTCTCCCACAAGAACTATCAAGAAGAAGAAGACAACTATGCTTACATCTGGTGTAGGAGATGCTGAGAAAGGAGCACCTCTAGAAGTAGAGGCCTCTCCGACAGAGAAAGTGAGAAGGGGCAACAAAAAATTACTATTCCCACTGGGAACCCCGGGAGCCTTGGGTCCCCACTGAAAGATGTGAGCTTCCTGGAGTCATTCCTAAGAGGTTATCCTCTCCTGTGATATTCAAAACAACTTCGAGAGGATATCCACAGTCTCCAAAGACTATGAAGCCATCATACTAAAGATCTCCTGTGAGGTACTGCTTACTTCCCATTCCCAACCAAGAAACACTCAAGAAAAAAGCAGAGAAAGAGAAGAGCAGTAAAGAAAAGGAAAGTGCTTCAGGTCCTTAGGAAGTTGACCTGTGTGAAGAAGAAACCTCAGAGAGGCATGTAGCAGAGAAGCAGGTGACAGAGAAGTGTAAGGTATACAAATATGCTATAGAGAAGCATGTGGCAGACAAACAGGCCACCGAGAAGCACATGCTGGAGAAGCACTTGGTGGACAAGCATGTTACTGAGAAGCATACTGCTGCAAGAAGGAAGACTGAGAGCAGTGCAGTCTCGGGAAAGCCCACAGCTGGCATCACTGATGCAGGAGAGGCTGCAAAGATCCTGGCTGAAAAGATGACAGGCTCAAGTGCAGAAGGAACAGGAGGAAGAAGAATGACTGGAGAAGGAAGAACAGGAGAGAATGTGGGGAAACTTTGTACAGTATCATTGCGAGGTGAAAAAGGAAAGTACCAGACATCCTGGGGCAGGAACGCAGTGGATAGTTCTTGGAATAAGAACATCCTTGCATCTGTTTTGTGCTTAAAGTTAATAGTTTCAACCATAAAAATGCTACTGCCAGCTGAGAAAATATAGAAAAAGGTCAAAATACTTGGGCCAGAAGAAGAAGGAGAAGGAGGAGGAGAAGGAGAAGGAGAAGGAGAAGAGAAAGAAAGAAAGAAAAAAAGAAAGAAAGAAAGAAGAAAAGAAAGAAAGAAAGAAGGAAAGAAAGAAAAGAAAAGAAAGAAAGAAAGAAAGAAAGAAAGAAAGAAAGAAAGAAAGAAAGAAAGAAAGAAAGAAAGAAAGAGGGGCTGGGGATTTGGCTCAGCGGTAGAATGCTTGCCTAGCGAGCTGGAAGCCCTGGGTTCGGTCCTCTGCACCAAAAAAAGAATAAAAATTCCTGAAAGAAAGAAAGAGAAGCAATGGTAGCAGCAACCTCTCCCTTCCTCACGTCGCATGCAGGCCACCTGCCCCAAGGCAGGTGTAGCGTTCATACCCATAATCCCAGAACTGGATTATGATTTAATCACAAACTCTAGAAGCCAACCCATGACTGCTTTAGTCTCTGGGGGACAATTGGACACGACCATAACAATGACCAAAGCTGTCCTGCGCGGATGATCTGCACAGCATACTGCTTCCTGTTTCTGTTTGGAAACCTGCCATCAGTTAAACCCCCTCTTGGGATCCAGTTGAATAAAAACCTTGTATTTATGGAAGATCAGAGCCAGATCAGTCCCTACCACCTGTTCTATAAGCTCAAGCCACTGTGCTGATGCCTAGTGCACCAACCCCCTTAGGGTTAGGCTTCAGCATCTGTAGTGCCACTCCCAACCTCTCAACCTCCCATTCTTTACCCATACTGAGAAGAAAAGTTTGTGGGGTCCTGCTGTAAAAAAAAAAATCATCCCTAGGTATGGCAGTTACAACAGAACTGCATTTGTAGCAGAAGTCACTCAAAAACTTGATTAAATAAAAACTACATGCAGTTTGAACTAGTTAAAAAACTAGACATTCCTGCACACACATATAGCCCAGGTACATACTAACTATATAAGTTGCAGAAATACAGCTGTAGATATGCTGAAGCAATGTACCTGGAAAGCTTCTCCAAGATTCAGTCTGAAGAGACAACACACACAGGACTAAAGCCTGAGGACGTTCACAGGATTGCTCCTTGCCTTTCCCCTTGATTTTTGTATCTTTTCAGGTTGCTTACACCAGTCCTTTTTCCCTGCTCCTTGCTCTCTGTGTATTGTTTTGTTTTTCCTTAAACTGTATGGACCATTATTATCCTGAGAAAATAAAACAATCATGACCTGGGGATAGAGCTCATTGGCACATAGTACCTGCCTGGGTCTGCAGTGGGATTGAGTGAGTAAGGATTGGTGTGTTTCTCTCTCCATTTTGTGAAAGAAACCAGAGCAATCATTGGAAATACCACTAAAGGCCTTAGAAACCAAGTGAAAGCTACTCTTCACAAAGGGTTAGCCTAAAACCTTATACTCATTCATGTGGTCTTTTAATCCAATGTCCTGAAAAAAGGTTCCAGGCACAAGAAACAAAAGCAACATTGAACGTTTTGGGGATGTTTTTGTTACCCACATGGCTTTCTGCTTTGAAATAAATAGGAGTCACTGGCATAGGACCATTGCAGGATGAGATCTCTAATTGCAATCCATAGATCCATGAACACGAGCCTGGACATAGATGCTATTGTAACTAGAGTACAGTCACTGTCCTTGGAGAATGACTCTGTGCAGTCATTTAAGGATAACATCAATCATTTCAGCATGAAAACACAACAATACTATCAGAAACAGCAGCTGCCTTTCAGACTACACTAGAGTTATCAGAGGCCAGTACTAAATGACAAACGAAAGTCCAGTAAGTTCAGAGACTGTGTCCAGTCCTATTCACCAGTGGAATTTATTAGAAACAATTTTTTCAGCCTATATGAAAGTATATTTATAAATATCAAAATATGGTTTCCAAGGACAAAAACTGCTGCTGTAGTCTCCCTGAATTGAACTAGACAGCTACTTCACTCTTCCTCTGCTGGAAACCTTTCTTAACCCTTCCACACCCAGCACCACCCTGATTCAATTCACAAACTGACCACTAGGTAATCTGCAGCATTTCTATCCAAAATGGTTATATGCTTTTCCAAAAAATTTTTTGATGCTTACAGACTTAAATGCCAGTGACTCCTATTTATTTCAAAGCAGAAAGCATTAAGTGTGCAGGCATTACTTTAGCATTTATTTTGTATCTGCATTATAATTTCCAAAACTATTGAAATTACAACCCAAGAGCTGGAAAGACCAGTTAGTTGTTTCAAGGTACCAAATTAATGGAATCTGACTCATTCTGCCTTGATCTTAGCCAAAAGGATGCAGAGCGATAGGCTTGTTCTGTTTAGTTCTTCAGGGTAAGGAAGCTTTTTGTAAGTAAAGATGGAAAGAATTGCCAACATTATCTACTTGTCTCTCAATTACCGATAAGAGGCTGTGAATGGGGTCACTTTCATATCGATGCATAACATGCAGTTATGTGAACCTTTAGTTTTTGAGACAGATCTGTAGAGTTTGAAATGAACTTACTTTTCATTTCTTCCTTGGCAAGAAGAGATGCAGCTTCGGTTTGGCTTTTATTATAATAGACTATTTGAGCTAGGGAGCCAAGGATCAACTCTGGAATTGAGTTCCTTTCTTCCCTTTGTGCATCGAGAACTTGACCAGTTACCAGGCATGATCACTGCCTCCTGGGGTTTGTTGGCTCCATCAGAACTTCAGTTATCATCTGCTGCTCTAAATTCCTTTAGAATGAAGAATTTTGCTTGATCTCAGAGTCAAGGTTAAATATAAATTGAAGTATTGGGATTCCCCATTACATTGCAGTTACATAACAAAGTCAACACGGATTCCTTTATGGCACATTGAGAGGAATGAGACCACACAGTGGGTTCTGCCCAACGCATTATGATTAGAGGAAATGTCATATCAGTGCTGAGCACTGAATCGCCAACCCGTGACTCTCCAAAACTCCTTGCCTTTCTGCCTTGGAACCTGGGAACATTTTTAATCATGACTAGTTTTATCAGATTTTATGTTAGAAAGAAACACAGAAAGGGTAAGAAATAGGCCTTTGATAGGATAAGTAAATTTTTACCCCCAGTGCTGGAGAATGAATGCAGGATTCTGAGAATGCTAAACAAGCACTCCACTCCTGAGCTACATCCCAGCTCTGGTTTTTGTTTTTGCTCATTTGTACCCAGAATCAGACTCAGGAGCTTGTGCTCGCTAGGCAGGGGCTGTGCCACTGAGCTATTCCCCACCCCCCAGCTCTGTTTTTAAGATTTTGGCAAATCCTAGAAGATACCAAATAAAATAGAAATTGATAGCCAAGGAAAAATTCGAAGAGAAGTACAGTTTGTTCAAGTCCCTAATGATTTTGGTTTTTCTTGTTTTACTTTTTGTTGTGTCTTTCCTGTGTGATTCTTGGACTTTTCATTGTTTGCTTTTTTAACAGTACTAGAGGCAAAACCTATGACCTCCTGCACACCAGGTAAGCCTTCTACCACTGAACTCAACCCCCAGCCCACATTGAAAGCATTTAAAATGGAATTGGGAAGCCATTGTTCTTCAGACTTCCAGTGCAGTGCACAAGAGCAGCAGAACCCTTGCGCTAAGCTGTGTGTAAATCCACCCTGGGTGTGAGCGTACCTTTGGACTGGGCCGAACCCAATTTTCTAGAAACACTGTTAACTCCTGCTGACCTTTTAAATAATAGACTCTTAGCTGCAAACTATTTAGAGGGTAAAGGTGTGCTCAATTTTTTTCTGTAGTAACTGAACTTCTGCCAGCACCAATCACAATTCCTGACTAACAAATAATGCAATTTCCAATCTCCTGTTAGCTTAAAGCTGCCATCCTGTAAAGCCTTGGACCACCAGATTGCAAGTCTAGTCAGCCACAAACAAATGTAGTTTTGTTTGTTTTTGACTATGATGATTTCATCCTGTCAGCACCAAAAATGAGGTGTTTTTTTTAAACAATTTTTATGGTATTGAATTAGAGGTCAAGTAATGAGGTTGCATAAGTAAATTGAGTCTAGAAGTTGAAGGAATAAAAATCCATGGTAGATGTTGGAATATTTGGTAAAACTGTGACCTATGATGACTTGGAAATTGAATAATGAACATGGAGTCACAGCTAAATACTGGAAACAACCCAAATGCCCATCAATTGAGGAATGTGTGGAGTATTACTCAACTATGAAAAAGACATGAACTTGAAGCTTTTATAGGTAAATGAATGCAAGCAGAGACCATACTCATAAGTGAAATAAATCAAACCTACATGTGCAAACATCACATTGTCTCAGTAGTGTAAGAACCCAAAAGAGTCAATAAAATCTAAAAGGTACAGTACTTACTGTGAAAGGGAAAGAATCTGCTCAAAGGAAAGGAAAAACTGGGATAAGGAAAAAGGAGGGAAGAAGGGCTATGCATGTATGTATGTAGGATGGTTTGGATAATTGTACTGCTGATTTCTGTGGTCTACAGAGGAGAGAGGGAAGAAGATGCTTAATTTTTTTTCTTGTCCTCTTTAATTTCTTACAACTTAAAAACAATTGGTGTTTAAAAAACCACTTTTGTATCTGGTGATGAAAATATGTAATATAACCATTGTTAAATTTAAACAATAAAAAATTGAAACTTAAAAAAAAAAAAGTGAACCACATCTGTTCCACGAAATTCTAACTCTTGATGTTCTAGAGAATTGAAATATATATATATTTACCTACTAAAGTAGTTCAAACACAGTGTAATTTTTAAGAAGCTTGTCTTTGGCCAAATCCGTGTTTCTATGAATTGTAGTGTAACATTGAATTACTTTAGTGCTTAACACACATTATTACCCTTGTGGAACTGATGTTCCCAAGAACATACTTTTGACTTTTGTCCTTGACCTGAGAATTCATGAGAAATTAGGTGAAATATGTCACTCCAATTCTTCCAAATGTGTTTGTCTTGACAATCTTCAGTAAAAGCTTTCTTTGATTTCAGTTTTGTATTGTTGCCTTGTATTTGTCTTCAGTCATTTTGAGGGATTAAATAATAAAAATTTTAAACAAACAAACAAACAAAAAAAACAATTTTGTATGCTTATTTCTGGTAACCTAAACAACTAATTTGAAAATAACATTATGCAGCATAGCAACCATGGTTAAATTCCTAGTGTTTTCTGTATTGTTTCTAATGTTTTTGTAATATTTTATAATCTCTTTAGATAATGATAACAACAACAACAACAACAATAATAATAACAACATAATGAATGTGGAGCTGGTCCTAATGGAAAATGCCTATAATATTAGCTACTTGGGAGGCTGAGGGAGAAAGATTACCTTGGATTCAAGGCCACCCCATGCTAAATAGTGAGTTCCAGGATAGCCTGACTTATAAAGTGAGACCATATCTCAAAAATAAAAAACCATGACAACAGTGAAACCAGGACTTTACTCAAAAATCAAATCAAGCATATTTCTATGCGCCTACATTTAAAATCTCTACAAGGATTTAGACACCAGCCAGGAGGCCAGGAGGGGAAAGGAGAGAAAGAAAAAAAGGAAGAAAGGAAGGAAGGAAGGAAGGAAGAGAAAGAAAGAAAGAAAGAAAGAAAGAAAGAAAGAAAGAAAGAAAGAAAGAAAGAAGGAAAGAAGAAAATAATTTAAATCTCCTGCTTACACAAAATCTTCTACATGAGTGTTTAGGGCAATGTTATTCATACTGCCCCAAAACAGGCAACAACTAACTCAGACATTTTTCACTGAACGAATAGATAAACTATGATGCAGCTGTAGAAATAATATTTTGTGATTCTATTGATGACATCCTGGAAAAGGCAAAACTAGGGCTGTGGAGATAGCTCAGCAGTCTAAACACCTGCTTAAGCAAGCACAGGGACTGAGCTTTGATCCCTAGCACCACATGCCATGCCATCCCTACCTTGGGCACACTGTGCCAGCCACCAAGACTGGGCATGGTGGTGCACACCTCTAATCCCAGTCCTGGGGAGGCTGAAACACAAGAATAACTATGATGGCATTTGTCACAATGACTAAGACCATCAGCTTCACTAGGGCTCTGAGGCCAGAGCAATCACACAAACACTACACTCCTGCTTTTCTAACTTTCCTTCTCCAATTCAATGGTTATTTTCCTCTGAGCCTTCTTACCATTTTTGCTCTATGCTTTCTTGTGATTTCCATTACTGCTCCGCACATTCTGGTTACTTTCATTACCGACTTACATAGTCTTGTCACCTCCCATTCTTGCTCTGCACATTCTTGTTATCTTCATTACTGCCCTGCAGTTTGTTTAATACCATATTTGTTTTACACTTTTTTTTGAGCCACACTGGACTGACTACATACCATACGGTATACGCTAAAAAGCATACAGAAAGCTTCACAGCAAGTGTGCACTGGCCTGTCTGTGACTGCAGTCGACTAGAGGACTATTCTGACTCCGTGGAGAATGGCTGTGTTCATGTCAGTGTGTCTGTGAACAGCAGCATGTGAATTTCTGCCATGCTACTGTGTCTGTGAATGTTCACACCTCAAATGTTGGTAAGTACAGGACTTGATATAAGGAAAATCTTAGATATTTTCCCATGTTGAGGAAGGAATTCTAAGGAACAACACAAGGTATGAGTAGGAAAACGGCTTTTTTTCCTTCTTCCAGTTCAAGGTGTTTGGCAGCCACGGTTTACAGTGCAGTTATGGCCGAGTCCAAGAACCACACCATGTACAATGAGTCTTGAAAATGGCACAGAAATGGCATCAAGAAATCTCAGTCACAAAGATATGAATCTCTGAAGAGGGTAGATCCCAAGTTCCTTAGAAACATGCATTTTGTCAAGAAGCACAAGAAGGGCTTCAAGAAGATGCAAGCAAACAATGCCAAGGCCATGAGTGCATGTGCTGAGGCTATCAAGGCCCTCGTGAAGTCCAAAGAGGTCAAGCCCAAGATCATTCCAAAGAGAGTAAACCACAGGCTCACTCGACCTGCCTATATTGCCCACCCCAAGGGAATGTATGCAATGCAATGCTTGGGAAATGTATCCAAGCCCACATTGCCAAGGGTCACACGCCTTGCCAGCCAAAGGTCCAAGCCTCAGCCAAGGCCCAGTCTCCAGCTTCTGCTCCAGCCTAAGCTCCTAAAGGTGCCCAGACCCCGTGAAGGCTCCACAGTAAAAGCCTCTTAGCTGCTGATAAAACAGAAGGACTGGTGTGCCCCATGGGGTGCTGTTTTTGGCGGGGGGGCTGATGTCTTCCTGTGCTCTTTGTGCAAATAAATCTGAGACAGGAAAAGAAAGAAAGAAAGAAAGAAAGAAAGAAAGAAAGAAAGAAAGAAAGAAAGAAAAATGTACTGGAGAAAAGGAATGGGGAATAGGAATACTCCCTGAGAGCCAGGAGGGATCTTGCACAGGTTGCCAATGAGTCCACATCTCCAAGGATGTTTTATAGAACAAAATCAAAAGCTGGATACATGGGCCAAAATTATAACCAACCAATACGATTGCAAGTATAGTTGCTCAAGTAATATTGATGCAATGGTAGCAAGGGCATATGGATGATGTCATTAACCTTGGTTGATTATCTTGTCTTTAGCAGTCTTAGGGAGTGGGAGAGGATGGCCCAGCTTTCATGGGATAATGGGAAATCTCAAAGGAGAAATGTATGAAGCTGATATCTCAATAATTTTTGTGTGCAGTAATTGTTTCTTTCATTACTGGGGATTAAACCCAAGGTTTTTTGCATCAAGCTATAGTCCCAGATAATTTTATTTTTCATTCAGAGACAGTATCACGCTAAATTGTTATATTTCCAAGTCTGGCTTGGAACTTGTGATCTATTTGCTTCAGCTTCCCAGAGTTCTGGGATTTTTGAAGTGTACCACTCTCCCATCCCAAACCTAGTTTTGTATAAATTTCTTGGGGCTGGGAGTGGTAGAGCAGCAGCTTGGCATAGGCAAAGGTCCTAGTTCGATCCTCAGTACTGAAAATAATAAATAAATAAATAAATAAATAAATAAATAAATATTAACTTGCTGGGTTTAGTAGTGTATATTTGTAATTCTAGCAGTTGGTAGGCTGAGGCAGAAGGCTCTCCAAGAGTTCACAGCCAGCCTGAACTACACAGTTAAACCTTATTTCAAAAAACAACAACAAAAAAGAAGAGATTAGCTTAAATCATTTAAGAGTTAAAGTTAATATTATTCAGGTAAATTTTTGGCAAAGGAAGATGGTTTTATAATTTTGGTTTCATAAATGCAGCTATGTTCAGTGGTGGATGGCCAAATGGAGACTCAAGTCCCAGTTTCCAAAGTTTCTATTTTGTCATTCTTGAGCCTCTAGAACTTGTGGCCTGTGGACTGGCGCTTGCCTCTTGTGGGGCAAGAGGAAGGAGCCCACTCCTCACTGCCCACTGGCAGAAGCAGGAAGGTTTCAGCTTCCTGTACCAGGGATTTGTCAAACATAAACACTCAGGTAGCAGGCTTGGTATCGCAGAATACAAATACAAGTTGCTGACCTCAGATATCTGCATTGGGTGCATAAACACTTCACTGAGGACACCCAGGCAGTCAATGCCAATCCCTGAAGGTGTGGAGGAGCAGGGGCAGCTCACCTGCAGACCCCTGCAGTACAGCATGCCAGGCAACCACGGATGATCTGTCTGAAAACTAGTTCAGCGGTAAAGCCCACACAGTGAATGTGTGGTCTAGGCAGTTTCCCAAGATGTTTTGCTCTGTCTGGAAAAAGTTCTCAGGAATTCTTCCATCAAGGGAGACCTGCAGGGGGCCAGTCTCTGCATCACCTGAGGAGATGGTTCAGCAGTCTAAAGCACCTGCTTAGGGAAGCTTAGCCAACCACAGGGACTGTGGTTTGATCCCCAGCACCATATGCTCCACCAGCCCCACCTCCAGGCAGGCTGAGCTGGCCATTAAAAAAAAAAAAAAAGGGAGACCTGCAGCTTGTTATCCAACTAAGCCTGGAGCCTCTTTGGTGTACTTAGAAAAAAAGATGGCTGGCCTCATGCAAATGTCACAGCTGAAGATTTGACATCAGAAATGGTTCCAGAAAAAGTGAGCCCCATCTGCTGAATGCCTTAGGCGTCCTTGGTTATCCTTTAAAAATTCTACAAATGGACCATTTTGAACTAGAAAATGTTTCCTAGTACATTAGGCCTAACTGGTAACTCCTGTTCTTTAAGGAATGAGCAGGCTTCATTCTCAGACCTTTGCTTTGTGGTACTGTGGTTTAATTTTTTTTTTTTTAATATATATATTGAGGACCAAACTCAGGACCTTGCACTTGCCAGGCAGGTGCTTACATTTTGCTTTTTGTACTGTGATCCTGGGGAAGTACAGTCTTGCCTTCAGCTAAGTAGTTTTCTGGCTGTTGTGGAAGCAGCTGAAGCTAGACTGATGCATATGTGCCAGCAGGGGCAAGACCAGCCTCAAGCACACAGTGCCAGCCAGTGAGATAGCTCAGCAGACTAAGCACCTGCTTTGGCAAGTGCAGGGATCAGGGTTTGATTCCCAGCATCACATGCTGTGTCAGTGACCAAGTCCGAACATGGTGGCCCACACTGGGGAGGCTGAAAACAAGAGGATCACTGAGTCTCAGTTGCATAGTGAGACCCTTTACCAAATACATAAATTAAAAAAAAAATCTCGAGGGCTGGGGAGATAGCTTAGCAGCTTAAGTGCCTGCCTGGAAAGTGAATGGTCCTGAGTTCAATCCCACGTACCACACACACAACAACAACAACAAAAAACAGTGCCTGAGACAAGTCCGGAAGATAAGCTATAAGGAGAAGTTTCATATGATAGTCAACCTCCCAAGAATATAAATAAGCATGCTACAACGGTTGGCACTTCCTCCCTTCTCTTTTTCTCCCTTCCTTCCCATCAGAAGAGAAAGCTCCATACAGCATCAGCTTTCTGTATTCTACCCTCTCACCACCCCCACCTTGGGAACATTGAGAGCTGCATAGGATGTGACAAGCTATTTTCTTCTGGAAACCATGTATCTTTTTTTTTTTTTGAGACAGGGTCTCGCTGTGCAGTTCAGGCTGGTCTTGAGCTCACTTTTGTAGCCCAGGCTGGTCTCGAACTCACATTGATCCTCCTGCCTCAGCCTCCCGAGTGCTGAGATTACAGGCGTGCGCCACCACGCCTGGCTTTTTAAATGTAATTTTCTAAATAAGTAAAAACATAAATAGGACTTCAAAGTTATAATGTACATATTAGGGTGAGACACATAACTTTTCTTGTTTTTTTTCATTGTTGCCTCTTTTTGTGGTACCAGAGATTGAACTCAGGACCTTGTGCTTGCCAGGCAAGCACTTATTCTACTGAGCTATTTTCCTGGTCCCTTTTTTTGCTTTAAAGTGCAGTTGCCCAAGCTTGCCTAGGCAGGTACTTTAAACCATTGAGCTATCTCACCAGCCCTCTAATGGCATTACAAACCTTAGTCATTTTCATGTTATTTCATGGTTTAGTGAAAGTACAGTAGTGATTTGTCTATGTTGTCTCTGTACTATTTGTACATCCTGCTTAGCCTGATGACAAAGATGGGTCCAACAACAAGCCATTAATTAAAAATCTGTGGTCCTCTCCCTGATGCTTCAAAAATTTTCTGCGTAAAAACAAAAGCAGGGAGGGCCGGGGAGACAGCTCAGTAGAATAAGCCCTGGCTTAGCAAGCGCAGGGTTCTGAGTTCCATCCCTGATACTGAAAAAAAAAAAAAAAAAAAAAAAAAGCAGGCAATTATATAAATGTCAGTGTTTCAACTTGAAGAAACTCAGTATGTTTGACCAACTTGAAATCCTTTGGATTAATTACCTTTAAGTATAATTACTGGGACTATTTACCTTTAGGCAGGTTTTCATTTTAACATTTTCCTCTTTTTCATTTAGAATCTCCTTATGAGATACCTGATGCAAGACTCTAAAACAACAGACTTTTTTCACTGCCTTTCTTCGATTAGCAGCCCTCTCTCTTTCTGGGTAGCCTGTCTGGAAATGGTGCCAACAGAAGTCCTCAGGAGAGGATTTCTTAAACCCTGCTTGCCCTGTTCAGATCTATTCTCACCTATGAGTGGTCCCATGAAAAATGACACTCAACTTGAATTTTTATATTTATGTATTTAGGTCTCACTACTGCAGCTTGAACTAGTAGTGATCTTCCTGTTTTCAGTCTCCCAACATTGGAATTACAGGCATATGCCACCACACCCTGACTTGGGGGTGGCTCAGTGTGCCTGAGGGTGGGGCCAGCATGCCATGTGGTGCTGGGGATCAAGACCCGGTCCCTGCACTTGCCTAACCAGGTGCTTAGTCTGTTGAGCTATGTCACTGGCCCTCTCACCTTGAATTAATTAATTAATTAATTAATTAATTAATTATTTTGTGGAACTGGGGTTCAAACTCACAACCTTGCACTTGCAAGTCAGGCACTTGTGCCATGGAGCTATCTCCCCAGCCCCCTCACCTTGAATTTTTACAAGGTTGAAAATGTTGAAAATGCCACATCTTTTTCAACCATTCTTCAGATGATGGGCATTTTGGTTGTTTCCAAGATTGGGCTATTATGAATTGGGCTGCTATAAATATAGGTGCGCAGATAACACTATGATATGGTGTTTTCAGTTCTTCTGGAAAAATTCCCAGGAGGGGGATAGCTGTATTGAACGGGATTTCCAACTGTAGATTTTAAGGCACCTCCATGCTGTTTTCCATGATGGTCGCACCAGTCTACATTCCTACCCATAATGGAGAAATATTCCTTTTCCCCCACAGCTGGGGAGATAGCTCAGGGGCACAAGTGCCTGTTTGACAAGTTCAAGGTCCTGAGTTCAATCCCCAGTTCTACAAAAAGAAAAAAGAAAAAAAAAAAACCCAAGAAAATCCTTTTCCACACAGCCTCTCTAGCATTTGTTGCTGGTTGATTTCATTATGATAGCCATTCTTTCTGGGGTGAGATGGTATCTAAGTGTTGTTTTAATTTGCATTTCATGAATGGCTAGTGATGTGGAGCATTTCTTCATGTATTTGTAGGCTTCTTGAATTTCTTTCTCTGAGAAGTGTGTGTTCATCTTAGATGCCCATTTCTGGATTGGGTCTTGGAATTTTGGGGTCCTAACAGTTTTTAGTTCTTTAAAAATTTTAGAAAGAAGACCTCTGTCTGGATACTTATTAGTTAAAATCTTTTTAAAAGTTGTGAGTTGCCTTTTCACTCTGTTGGTAATTTATTTTCAGGTGAAAAAAACTTCTGAACTACAGGAGGTCCCAGTTGTTGATTCTTTTAAGTGTTAAACATGCAATTTTATTTTTGTCCATGAACTCTTTGCCTACTCTGATGTCTTCAAGATTTTCTCCCACTTATCCTTCCAGGAGATTTAATGTTTCTCTTTTAATACTTAGATCTTTAATCCATTTTGACTTTAGCTTAGTGCATGGTGATAGACCTGGGTCAAGTTTTAGTTTTTGGCATGTAGAGAGCCAATTTTTCCAGCACCATTTATTAAAGAGGCTGTCTTTCTTTCAAGAAGCATGTTTGGACCCTTTGTTGAAATAAGGTGGCTGAGTGTGTTTATATTTGCCTCTGTGTCTTCTAATCTATTCCACTGATTCTCAGGTCTATGTTTTGCCAATACCATACTGATTTTATCACTGTAGCTTTGTAGTATAATTTTAGGTCAGGAATTACAATGCCTCCTGCCTTATCTTCATTGCTCAGGACCGTCTTTGCAATTCTGGATCTCTTTTGGTTCCAAATAAGTTTTAGGAATGACTTCTCCAGTTCTGCGAAGTATGTTGGTATTTTGATAGGAATTGCATTAAATCTATATGAAAGTTTAGGGAGTATGGCCATCTTCACAATGTTGGTTCTTCCTACCCAGGAGTAGGGAATATCTTTGCATTTTCTGAGATCTTCTAGGATCTCTCTTTTCAGAGTATTGTGGTTTTCATTGAAAAGCTCTTTTACTTCTTTAGTTAGGTTAATACCTAAGCATTTCATTTTCTTTGGTGCTATCGTAAAAAGTATTGTTTCTCTAATTTCTCTTTCAGTGTGTTTATTATTTATATTGAGGAATGTCAATGACTTTTGTGTTGACTTTGTAACCTGCTATGCTACTGAACTTGTGTCTTAATACTAGTAGCTTGTTGTCAGAGTTTTTGGGGTTTTCCAAATAGATTATCATGTCATCCGAAAATAATGATAATGTAACTTCTTCTTTACCTATTTTTATTCCTTTTATTTCTCTTTCTTGTCTAATGATTGTGGCTACTGATTCCAGAACTATATTGAATAGGAGTGGTGATAGAGGACATCCTTGTCTTATATCAGATTTTTTTTTTCACATGTAAACATTTTTTATTACTTTCCAGTTTGGATGCCTTACGTTTTTTGTTTTTCTTTCCTATTTTCCCTGATCATAAACTCTAGCACAATCCTGAATAAAAGTGGAAAGAGTTCCTGATTATAGGGGGAAATTTTTATTCCTTAACCTCTAAGATTGATGTTAGCTATTGTATTTTCACAGGTGCCTTTTACAAATT
>PVJA010025363.1:0-19932 GCA_004027025.1 Myocastor coypus
TGGCAGGATGGCTCAGTGGTCTAAAGCGCCTGCTTCGGAAAGCTTGGGCGGCTTCAGGGACCACGGTTCGATCCCCGGCACCACATGCTGTGCCAGCCCCGCCCTCAGGGCGGGCTGAGCCAGCCAAGAAAATAAGTGAATAAACAGAGGCTCTGAAATAAGAAAAATAAATAAATAAATAAATAAATAAATAAATAAAAATAAATAAATAAATGGCAGTGAAAGACAAGAATCAAAGTACAGCAGATTTGAATGTCTAGAATTAAGAATCCTAATATACTAACTTAAAAAGATTTTTAGCTGCCACTACAGCAACCCCTGAAGGACAGTGGCCATGGCTCCGTGCTGTCCCGTGGCTGTGGACCTCAACAAGGGCCATGACGTGATGAAGAGTGTGAGCAAACCGAAGAGGCACGGCTATCACCGCGGACACTTCACCGAACACACCAAGTCCACGTGGGACACAGTCCAGGAAGTGTGTGGCTTCGCCTCCTTATGAGCAAGCTGCTCGCCAGGCAGCTGCTGAGGTCTCTGTGGACAAACGCACCCTCAAGTTCATCCAGAAAAGGGTGGCGACAGCAATGTGCAATGTATTAAGTACTGTGACCGTCCTGCTAACCAGATCTGAAATTGCTTCACTGCTATTTTATCTTTCTTTTCTCATTAGAATAAATTTTAAAAAGAAAGAAAAGGGCAGAGAGGCACACCACACCAAGAAGAAGCATCGGGAGCTGAGCACCATGCTGGCTGCCGCCGGAAGGCACCTGCTACACATTGTCCTTTGTGCAATGACCCTTTGTAGAAAAAAACTATAAAATAAAGAAAGAATTTTAACACCCAATAGAGGGCCCTGCAGGATGGCTCAGTGGTCTAAAGTGCCTGCTTGGGAAAGCTTGGGCAGCTTCAGGGACCGCGTTTCAATGCCTGGCACCACACACTGTGCCAGCCCTGCCCTCGGGGCGGGCTGAGCCGGCCATAAAAATGAGTGAATAAACAAAATTTCTGAAACAAGAAAAAAATAATTAAATAAATGAATAAATAAATAAATAAAATTAAAAAAAAAATAGAGGGGCTGGGGAGATAGCTCCATGGCACAAGTGCCCACATGGCAAGTGCAAGGTCATGAGTTTGAACCCCGGTCCTGCAAAAAAAAAAAAAAAGTCAATAGAAAAACGGGCAAGGGACCCGGCAGGATGGCTCAGTGGTCTAAAGCACCTGCTTAGGAAAGCTTAGGTGGCTGCAGGAACCGCGGTTCAATCCCTGGCACCACATGCTGCGCCAGCCCTGCCCTCAGGGCAGGCTGAGCCAGCCATAAAAATAAATAAACAAACAAACAAACAAAAGTTTAAAAAGAAAAATGGGCAAGTATATGAAAACACAATTTACAGAAATAATCAAATGAACTTAGGAAAACATAGTCACACGGCAAAAAATTAAAATATACTTAGAGAAATACAAATTAAAACAGGATTTGTTTTTGATTGATTACCCAAAATATCAACAGGCTTCAGTGTGGGAGGGGGAAAGTCAGGGGAGGTGTCTGTCTGCCCTTGGAAGCAGCGCCAGTCCGCTCAGACTCTTGGGAGGTATTTCAGCTGTTCGTATTAAAATTAACAACGCCCGTGGCTGCGGAGACACTCAGTAGAACAAGCACTTGCCTTGGAAGAGCAAGGGACTCAGTTCAATCTCCAGTCCCTGCCCCCCAAAAAAGCCTTTCTTCATCGTAGTAGCTCGTTTCTACATACCCATTATCCTAAAGAAATGGCCACATCTGCCCACAGAACCACACGTGAGGGGGTTCACAGAGGGCTGTTTATAATGATGAAACTTCAGAAGCAGCCTGACAGCTCACAGGTAGGAAGGCATACTATGGAGTAGTTAGTATGTAGCAGTTTAAGATAATGAGGTAGAGGTAGATCTATAGGTACTGATACAGGAAAATATCCAACCCACATTGCTATTCCAAGCCATATTTTTATTTTTTATTTATTTTTGTATTTTAGGAAGGGTCTAAGGGTCTTCAGAGTCTGACTACCAGATTGGACTCACAGTGATCCACCTGTTTACAGCCTCCCAAGAACTGGGATTACAGGCACACGCCACCATGCCCAGTCTCAATTGGCGTCTCAGTGCACCCCTGGGATCAAACCCTGGTCCCTGTGCTTGTAGGTGCTTTAATCTGCTAAGCTATTTTTTTTTTTTGTGGGACTGGGGTTCAAACTCACGACCTTGCACTTGCCATGCGGGCAGTTGTGCCACGGAGCTATCTCCCCAGCCCCTCAAGCCATATTTTTAATTGGAAGAGCAAATCGTAGAAAAATAGGAATGATTATGTACAAAGATAAATCCTTCCCCCTAAAATGTATATTTCTTTATGTACACTACATGATTGTGCGTAAATGCGTAAGAAATGATATAGAAAGAGGCCTAGCAAACAGACTGCAGCAGACTCTTCTGGGAATTAGAAGGGGTGTTTTGTCTCAGTTCCTTACGGCAAAAAACACACATAGAATTGGCTTTCAGAATTTAACGTCAAGGGCCCGGCGGGATGGCTCAGTGGTCTAAAGCGCCTGCTTGGGAAAGCTTGGGCGGCTTCAGGGACCGCGGTTCGATCCCCGGCACCACATGCTACGCCAGCCCTGCCCTTGGGGCGGGCTGAGCCGGCCATAAAAGTGAGTGAATAAACAAATAAAGGTTCTGAAACAAGAAAAATAAATAAATAAAATAAAATAAAAAAAAGGAATTTAACGTCAATATGACAAACACGTGCTAAATGAATAAATAGACATAGAAATGAGACGTTAAGGTTTTTACCCACGGCATATAAAAGAGCCTGTCCTCAGCAGCACCCCTGCCTGACCAAATGCCACAGGACTTGCTCCCACTCCACCCCTGGGACGTAGATAGCGTGCCGAGTACCCCATTTTAAGCTATGGAAAGATGGCCGGGCCCCAAGTCATAGCTGCAGAGCTGGGACAGTGTGAATGGAAGGCGTAGAGTGGCAAGGTGACCCCCTCCCTTTGCACTGGTGATTGTCACCAGGGGCAAGTTCAGGCCCAGAGCTCCTGGTGCCGTCTGCAACCCCTGGATTTACCCCTAGCAACTCACGAAAAATACTGAGCAACTTCAGGCATGTGGCACTGACAGTCTTCTGCAGGCGACAGCCTCCCACCTGACACCACGAGCTCCTCATGCCGCCAACAGGCAGCTTCTGTTCCCACACCATGTGAGCAATGAGGATGCTGAGTCTCAAGATTTAAGAGAGGCCCAGGCTGGGAAGATAGCTCTGTGGCACAAGTGCCTGCCTGGCAAGTGTAAGGTTGTGAGTTTGAACCCTGCTCCTGCAAAAAAAAAAAGAGAGGCCCAAGATTTGGTCCCGGAGGGCAGCAGGTGCTGCCTCTGTGGCTCAGCTGCACAGCGAGGCAGGCCAGATCCCGGGTCTCTGCGAACTGCTGAGGGTTCTGTGTGGGAGGTCTCAGGCTCTGGGGTGAGGTACAGTCCAGGAAAGACCGCCGCCCACCCGCCGGGGCAGCAGGGGTGAGGACTCTGGAAGGCCGGCCTGCCTGTTCCTTGGCAGCACTCACTCTGGCTACCCTGAGGAGGGAAGAAGGACCTCGAGCAGCTCTAGCAGGCTTCTGGGCTACAGAGCTCTGAAGCAAGGAGGCTCAGTGAGCAGGGGGAGCCTGACGCCGTGCTAGCTGCCTCAAGAGTCCCTTTGTGAGGGTGTTACCCTTCAGAACAGTCAGGCCCGCTTCCTCACAGTGCAGACCCAAGGCAAGCTTCCCAGAGTCGATGCATTATAGAAAAGCAACCCTTGTGTAAGATAACAAAAATTGTGACAGCTTCTGGGTACTAATTATGTACAGACATAGTAACCAATATTTTCTTGTTTAACATTCACCATCCTAATTAAGTAGCTGCTTTTATTAGCCCTTTTTATGATGAAAAACACAGGGTGTTACCCTTGATTACTCAGCTAGGAGGTGATAGAACCAGATTTGGGCCCCGCTTTTAGGCCTTGCTTCCTGTTCTTTGGAGAGTGAGTGTCTATAGGGTGGAAAAAATCCCCAGTAATCTTCTCTGAGGACCCAAGGAATCCAGCTTCAGCTGGATGGCTGCAGGTTCGCCAAAGCCCGGGCAGCCTGCCGCTGACAAGCACAGTCTGGCTCTGAGATTCTGCTGACTGGCGTCCCCTTCCTTCCCCGAGCCTTGAAAGAATGGTGACAGTGTTGAAAAGAGTCTGGAGCTATCTTTGGCCTAAGTAGCCAAGGGACGACTGTGATGACCCTTGGACCTCGAGGAAGCAAACAGACTTGGTCAATCTGGGGGTGGAGGCGGGGGGGGGGAGATTCAGCCTCACTTTTTGAACTCTGGGTCCCTATTTCTCAGTGCTTTGGTTCAGTCCCTTGAAGGCTTCGCACCTGCTCCCTGTCTCCGTTTCTCCAAGCAGGCACAAGCCTTCCCCTGGCCTGCCATTTGCACTGGGAAGAACTCAGGGAGGCTGCTGCTGGGCAGAGGCCTTAACAGAGGCCTTGAGCTGGTAATGGAAAGCGCAGGGCCTGGATTCTGGTGTCAGGGGCACGGGGACGTAACAACTTTGCCTCTGGTTCTTCACCCATGAAAGTGTCAACGAAAGAATGACTTGTTTGCAATGCGGCAGACATGCCCTGAGATAATACACTTGAGGCTCTTTTTTTTTTTTTTTTTTGTGGGACTGGGGTTCAAACTCACGACTTTGCACTTGCCCAGCAGGCACTTGTACCTCGGAGCCATCTCCCCAGCTCCTGGACAGAACTTCTTGGCTCCAGACAGAACCTGATGCTTAGCAAAATATCCTAGGGACTCTACAGCCCACTGAAGTTTGGGGAGCATCGTCCTGAGCTCTCTGGCATTGCTTGGAAATTAGAATCATCCTGAGATATTTATTACAAGTGCACATCTCAATCCAGAGAGGTAGCTCAGCAGCCCAGTGCCTGCCTGGCAAGCATGAGTTTGATTTCTAGCACCAAAAAGAAGCAAATCCTGAGATCCTAGACACAACCAGTCAGAATCTCTCCAGGAGGAGACAGTCGGTCTTGCATTTACAGGCATCTCAAGTGATTCTGTCCCCAGGGAAGGTTGGGCTGAGTCAGCAGGGATCCCCAAGCGTGACCACGCAGCAGCTCGGCCCAGGTGGACTCTGGCACTGCATGACTGCCTAAGCCCTATCCCAGCGTCAGACCAGGGGTGCCCCTTGTGCATCTGAGCTTTCAGATCTTCCCCAAGTGGTTCATGTTAGGTCCAGGAAAGACTGGGAACCACTGTATTAAGCAGATCAACTCCTGACACAAGTACAGGACCTAGAGCACCAGAGGCGCCTGAGAAGCATAGGGGGTCTGGGAGTGGCTGTGAAACTGAGCTCAGAGCCCTGAGGTCTCTGCAGGAGAGGGCCTCCGAAGGTCAGCAGGAGGCCAGCAGGGGGCAGAACCCCCAAGGTGTGGAGCTGGTGGAAGCAGAAGAGCAGCCCTGAGGATGGGAACAGAACAAGGAGGTCCAGAATGGCTGGTGCCAGTAAGGGACAGTCCAGGACACCCCGGAGCTGGTGGGCAGATGCGGGAGCTGGCCTGCACCTCCCACACCTGCATTGGGCAGATTACCAAGCGCCCCCACTGTACGCCTGCCCCTGTCCTCACGACTGCCCCAGGGGAGGGATCTTCCCCTCTGCGCTCTGGACACTCAGAATAAACACAGCCCTGGCTCAGCGCTGCCAGTGCAGGGCACTGACTGGCCTCAGGCTCTCCAGGGATTTTCCTCCAAGGCAGTCGGACTGTGCCTGTCCTCTGTGCTCTGTTTGGGCTGTCTCACAGGCAAAATCAGTTATGCCTCGAGGCAGCTTCGCACTACACAGTTACACTAGCTCACACGCGCAGTTACACTCATTCTTTGAAAGACCCACGCATTCATATTGACTATCCACAAACTCCTGCCGGCCTCTACCACAGGCACACACCTTCACGCAGAGCGGCACATACAGCCCAGCCGGGTGCACACACTCACACCTGTCCTGGGCTCACCCACCCACAGAGCCCTGGGCCTCTCCTTCCAGAGGCGTCTCGCCTTACCCCTCTTCATCAAGGGTGCTTTGTGCATGAGGTGGAGGTAGAAAGCAGATGTCTGGCTCACACTGTCCACCTCATGGCCCCCCGCTTGCCCCACCCCGGCTCTAGCCCAGGCAGGGGCTGCCTGTGGGTGGGCAGCAGCCAGACTTGAGTGGAGATCGGAACCTGAAACCTGCTCTCACCTAGCTCCTCCTCAGGCCAGTGCCCTGCCTGCCCTGTGGCAAAGCCAGGGCCAGCAGAGAGGACAGAGAGCTGATGCTTCAGTTCGGAGTTGCCTTCGCAGGTCTCGGTGGGATTCCCTGACTCCCAAGCCCCATGCGGCCAAAGGTTCTCCCTAACCCTGGTGTGGGAACTGACGTCAGAGAGGTGCTCCCGGAAGCCACGACGCTGAACTTTTGAGAGGCTGTTTCAGCAAACGCAGAACAAGCCCTACTGTCTCTAGGACTGCAGCAAACCCCGCGTCCCCAAGTCAGACCTCATGGATTGAAGCTAGCTCTGCCCCTTCTTGGTGTTCTAGCTCTAGACAGTCAACCTCCGAGAGCCTCTGCCTCCTACAAAGCAGAGCCATGCGCCTCTAAAGCAGAGCTCCACATCCTGTCAGAGGTGGGAAGTGTTTCGGGGCCTGCCTTTCTGGTGTCTCTGCTGTTGTCCTCATCAAAGATGCCCGAGGCGTGGTTCTGTCGCAGCAGACAGCCGTGGCTGGTGGGCAGCTGAGCTCCAGTGACCTTTCCAGGGCAGAGCCGCAAGCCAGAGTGGGGGCGGAAGCAGGCGCTGAGAGAGCAGGGAGGGTCCCTCCCAGCCAGGGACCAGTACAGCTGGAGAGGTGCTGAGCGTGGCCTCCACTTAGTCCCCTGTCTCCTGTCACAGCTACAGAGGAGCTGGCTCTTTGGCTAGTATCCAATACCTGGCATGCTGGCTTTAAAACTCCAGGCAGAAGCCGGGGCTGGCCACTGAGGCGCCCCTGCTCTGCTCTGCCCCATTCCCAACACCTCAGCAGTCCACACCCTTCTTGCTGCTGCTCTGGGGAAACAGGATCCTTGCCCTCTCTGGGCGCCCCGGGAAGCTAAGAGTGCCAGGGTCTAAATCCCTCATGCACAGGCGGGGCTCAGCCCCTTGCACGGGCCTGGAGATGGAAAACCAAGGTGCAGCGCGTGAGGCCCATGGCTGAAGCCACAGGAATGGGTCTCGAATCCCATCCCCTGGCCACTGACCCTGTTCAGGGATGGAATTGAAGGTCTCCATGGGCTGGCCTGGGCCGAGGGGTCAAATCCTCACCCTTTGGAGGTAAGGCCGCAGCTCAAGAGCTAAGTCCCACGCCCTGACTGGCTTCCACTAAAGGCCACTGGACACGGGGGTGGGGTAGGGTGGGCCTGGGGGAGGCACCGAAACCAAGACCTTGCTGAGGAAGCCAATTACCCACGAGCCCCAGCTCCCTAGGGCCCCATCACCAGGAGCAGCTCTCATCGCCTCCAAGCCCAGGCGGACTCCCCTTTATCAAGCCCCCTGGCACCAGCCTGTCTGAGCCTCCCCCTCCTCTGACGCCCGGCACGTTTGTTTTGGTAGCTGTGGTAGCTGTGGTCAGAGCATAATTGGGGCTGAAACACCCACTTGGACCCCCTGAAGGATAAACAAACTCAGCTGGGGCAGCCCTGAAGCAAATGTGAAGACGGATGCGAAGACAGTGCCTGCCAAGCTGGGGGTGTCGGGGACAGAGCTAGCAGGCAGGCAGGGGGCAGTGGTGTGCCCTCTTAAGAAGTCAGTGCTCGGATGCCCACCAGACAGTCCTCGCTCACCCGGCCTGGCCTGTCTTCCCCAGGAAGCGCAGAGCAATGAGGGCTTCAGCCTGGCTCTCCGAAGGCTCCGGTGCTGGGCCTCTGAGACTCCAGGGACCCCCAGCTGCCCAGGACTTGGAGAAACACTGCTCTTTACAGATGGGTCAGATGGAACAACTCCAAGGAACTGACAGCAGGAGACTGGGTCCTGCATTCTTGGGAGTTCAGGCCAGAGGCCCAGCCAGGAGCCCAGAAGACCCTCAAGTTACCACACATACTGCAGAGGTTTACAAGCAAAGACAGTCAAAGGGGCTTGGCAAGATAGCTCAACAGTCTAAAGCACCTGCTTATGCAAGCTTAGGCAACCACAGGGACCACAGTTTGATCCCTGGCACCACATGCCACACCAGCCCCATCCCCAGGGCAGGCTGAGCCGGCCATAACATACATAAATAAGGTTAACAAAAAACTAAAAAAAGAGAGAGACGGTTGCCAGGAGTGGTGGCACATGCCTGTAACCCCAGCACTTGGGAGGTTGAGGCTGGAGGATTGGTGTGAGTTCGAGACCAGCCTGGGCTACTAAGTGAGCTCAAGGCCAGCCAGAGCTGCATAGTGAGACTCTGTCTCAAAAATAAAAAAATAAGAGAGAGAGAGAGAGAGACAGAGAGAGAGAAAGAGAGAGAGAGAGAGACGGAGATGGAGACAGAGAGAGAGACAGAGATGGAGACAGAGAGGGTCAAGGGGGTGTGAAGTTCAGATGTTTTCTTGCACGTCAGATGGCGTAAAGGAGGACCAGCTGTCCTTAGAAGCCTGGCTCTGCCAGCTCCATCCTCAGGCTCACAGGATTTAAAGGCACAGAGCCCTGTGGCAGCCTGGGGGACGTGGCAGCCAGTTGCTAGGCCACAGAACCAGTTTCGTGGGCTGCACTTATCCTCTTGCAGGGTTGGCCAGCCTCAGTGGGTGGTACAAGACTGAGCCCTCAGCCCTCAGGGGTGTGTTGGACCAGGCTTTCTGGCAAGCCCAGGGCTGAAGCTTCTAGCCTGCTGATTCATAGGGACATTTGTATCTCTGAACAGCTCATCTTCTCTGGTTTGGGTAGAAGAGGAGCAGGCGAGGGTCTGCAGCGGATCAATGTGGCCCAGAGCGGGCTGGCGCCTAGCCTTCGTGGTCTTGCCTGTTGGCTGTGGGGCTGTGGGGCTCCTGAGGCTGAGCGCTGCGGTGGCCCCACTGGCCACCTCTCACCAGTATACCTTCCTGCTACTGCCACTGAGCCTCTCTGGGAAGGCACGACTTTGCACTAAGAAAACCCTGGCCGGCTACTGCATTCAGGGATGCAGGCTAGGCTGGACCCTGGGACAGTGAAAGCTTTCTCCGGAGTCCCGCTTTTCACATATCCTGTGCAGCCCCCAATTCTTCTGAGATGATCCCACTGAGGATGACATCGTGTGGCTTGATGTTGAGGTAGGTTTTGTCCTTTTCTCCCACAGAGGCCAAGCACTTCCACCTCAGCAAGGTCTCTACCCACCAACTCCTGCTGGCCCTGGCATGTGCCCCCAGCTGACCTTGCTTTCCTGGCCAGGTGCTGCCATCCTGGGCTTCGGGGCTGCCACCTGGTGGACACAGCCTTAACTACAGCCACCTCATCTGTGGCCAGGACCCTCTCCATGATGTGGTTGGGACAGCAGCCTAAGCCCCAGAGTAGCCAGAGGTGCTGGAGAAGTTAGAGACGCACCCACACCTGCTTCCAGGGATGAGAGCCAGGTTGACGGGGAGAGAGGCTCTCAGAGGGCAGGAACCTCTCCAAGTAAAGGTGACCCTGCTGCAGCCCCCAGAGTCTTAAGAGGCCCAGGCCCACTCAACAGCCAGCCCCTACCATAGCCTGTTTTCCAGAGCCAAGAGTTCCCATGGGTGCTCCTGGGTGGGAGGAAGACTTGGGGGAGCTGGAGACCTCTCCCCACCACCTCCTGGAGCCTCTCCTGTGCTCCAGCCTCGGCCAGACCCATGAGCACTGCGAGTTAGGAGGATCCACCTCCGAGCCCAGAGGATGGAAGTCCTCATTACAAGCTCCTCCAAGCAGCCTGGCAATAGTGAATAATTTATGTACAAGGCGGAGAAGACAATAAATCAGCAGCGATGATTAACATGAGCTATTTTACGTGTGAAAAAGATCTATGGCAGGAGGCTGCCAGGTTGCTGGTGATTAATTTTGCTATTTGCACTGGCTTCTGGGCCTTGGTATTCAATTATGGGCCTAGAGTATGTGGGGGGTCCCAAGGGTGGCCAGGGGAGACGGGCAGGAACACTGGCTGCCTAGGGTCAAGAGTGAGGTGACAACAGGCAGCACCAGACCCGAGGCCCTTTACAGACCAGGACGGAGCTGTTGGTATGGCTTGAAGCCTGTTTCCATGATGGGGTCCCTTGTAGACTCCAGTCAACAGAGTGCCTGGGGAAGGAAACTGATGCAAGAGGCACCCTTGCGAAGACCAGACACTTTATGGCGGAAGCATGGGTTTCCGAGCCCCCTGCTTCCTGCCTGCCCCAGCGGTGGGTGGCACACTTCTGGGAGTGAGGTAACACCGGCCAGCCAACAGCCCTGGCTAAAGCAGCTGACCAGAGGCCAGGAGAAAGCGCGGGGTACTCCCCCGAGCTGGCCAGGATGCCCTCCCTGCATTCCCACACTTGGGGCTCTGGTCCTCAGCCAGCTCCAGCTGGTCCCCGTCAGTGCTGGGGTTCCCAAGCCCGGCAGTGGTGTCGGGGTTAAGCAATTTCCCCTTGGCCTGCTCCTCCCAGCCCTGGCTCCCATCAGCTCCTGGCTCCTCTTCTTCTCCCTCCTCCTTGGTGACATCTGGGTGGTGTGGCCCTGTCTGCCCTTAGAACCCAGCCAGCGTGGAGGCTTCTGGGAGCTGGACTCACAGCTGGGCTCCGCGGCCTTTGTGGCAGCACCTCTCTTCTCCAGCCTGGCTGGGAGCTGCCCTGATTGAACCTACCCACAGACCATGCCTGCAAGGCTCTGGGCTGGGGGGAAAGAGGGTGTGATGGCCTGGCCAGAGCCGGGAGGGGCACAGTGGGAGTCTGGGTTGAGGGAAAGGGCTTCTGGCCATCTGCCAGGGGCCTGGGCCCCCGGCTTGTTGGGCAGCAGCGCAGTCCTGAGGGGGTGAGCCGGCATGCGTGAGCACATGTGTGTGCCCCTGGGAAGCGTCTGCCTCCGAGCATTCCCGTGTGGGTGTGGCACCCACCTGATGCACCAGCCTCCCCCAGCCTTCCTCTACCTCTAATCCCCTGTTTGCCCAGCTCAGCCTAGACTCCATTAATGAAGCCCAAGGTCACCCCTACAGCTGACCTCGACAGGAACACCTGTAATTAGGCCAGGCGTGGCTGTAGCCAAGAAGCCCCAGGGTTTCTAAGGTGCAGTGAGGCTGGGCCGTGACAGGGGGCTAATGCCCAGGAATGCTCTCAAAGCAATGCCTGGCTCCAGGGTGGCCAACCAGCTCACCCCTAATGCCTCCCAAAGCCCCCAGAACGGCTGCAGGGGGATTACTGGAGGGGCCCTGGAGGTGGTAAGGCTGCCTGGGCCACCCTGCCAGCTCGCCCTGGGGGCCCCGGCGGCAGCAAGCTGCCTTCTCGTGGCCTTAGCGCCTGGCCATCCCACTACAAGTCCCTTGGCAATCCAGAAGCCATGCCCACAGTGGTGGCCGCCTGGGAAAGAGGCAGGGCCCATGGGCCACCACCCCTGCCAGTGCGGACCAGGCCCCACAACGCGTTCTGTTTGCTTTGTGGAGCGTGTCCGGTAGCTCCACCCGCATTGACCCCTGACCCTGACAGCAGCTCTCCCCCCTGACAACTGTGTTTGCCTGGTGGCTTTCCCCGGGGAGAGGAGAGAGCTTGATCCTTTTGATCCTTTCCTTCCTGCCTCGCCTCTCCCAGGGGAAGCTGCCCTCTGGGTTAGGAGGAAGTCCCACTTCGGGCCCATACTTCCTTAGAGTTTCAGCAGGGACTATGGTTATGGCCAAGCACAGGGGCAGTAGTTATTCCAGTAAGAGAGCAAGATAGACAGTGTGTGCACGTGCGTGAGCGTGTGTGCGTATGTGTGTGTGTGCAACCCCAGCATGCTAAACACGTTCTCTACCGCTGTGTTACACCCAGCCCTGCTCCGGGCATCTTCACAGCACTCTGGCCGTGTCATTCCAATTCTTCAGACAGTACATTAGCCAACCCAGCAGTTTCCTTCAGGGTCCGCCTGCATAGGTTCTGTCCTGCGCCAAAGAGCAAGTGTGTTCACTGTGGGGAGGGCGCTTAACACAGCAGGAGCTGCAGGCCGGAAGCAGCACAGGCTTCAGGGAGAGAAAGGCCCAGGAGCTGCACATGGCATGGCAGGGGGCCTGGGCCACCTTTCAGGCGGACGGCCGGCCTATTCCCACCTAGAATGGTCTTCAACATACAGGGCAGCAAGGTGCCCGTGAGAACAAGGTGCACATGCAGGCGTGGCAGCACACACCTATAACCCCAGCGCTGCGGAGGCTGAGGAAGGGACACCTCGGCGAGTTGGAGGCCAGCCTGGGCTGCACAGCAACACCCTGTCTCAAAAAGACAAAAACAAAAACAAAACAACAAAATCCTAAGGTACAGAACACAGCACAACATGCTGCTTCTCAGACAAATGGAGAGAAGACAAATGTGCAGATTAGCATGCAGGTAGCTTTGAAAACACTATAAAAAGTTCTTCT
The DNA here is from genome assembly GCA_004027025.1 of Myocastor coypus. Taxonomy (NCBI): domain Eukaryota; kingdom Metazoa; phylum Chordata; class Mammalia; order Rodentia; family Myocastoridae; genus Myocastor; species Myocastor coypus. Next base: position 12,595 of record PVJA010025363.1, read on the forward strand.
AGGGCCTGGCAGGATGGTTCAGTGGTCTAAAGCACCTGCTTAGGAAAGCTTAGGCGGCTGCAGGGACCTCAGTTCGAGCTCCGGAACCACATGCTGCGCCAGCCCTGCCCTCGGAGCGGCTGAGCCGGCCATAAAAATGAACGAATAAACAAATAAAGATTCTGAAACAAGAAAAAAATAAATTTAAAAAAGTTGTTAAAAAATTTAAAAAAATCAGATTTGTCATGCATACAAAAATAAATACAATGTGCATGGCTTCACCTCAGCTGGTCACTCTCCGGAGCTATTGCCCACAGAAATACACGAGGGGCCAAGTGCGCACCTGCAACTCCAGCTACTCAGGAGGTTGAGGCAGGAGGATCCCAAGTTGGAGGCTAGCCTGGCCACCGAGCAGTAAGGAGAGGCTGCGGACGCACCTTGGCAGCTCAGCGCCTGCCTCGTGGGTGCGCTGCCCCAGAGAGACCACACGGACCAGTGGGAGAGGCAAGTGGCACAGTCCAGCACAACGCAGAAGGCCGTTCTGCTGCAAGGATAGAAGACCGAGTGGCGAGTTTCTCCGTTTTTACGTAAATGCATCCCTAAAACTCTGGGAAAATAACCACCAGCTCAGCTACAAGAACAAGAGGGATGGGGGACCACTTCTATGACCCAGAGAGGTAAGGCTTCATCAAACAGCCCTGATCGTTGTGCCAAATGACTGGAAAATAACAATGCTACCGCCACATGCCCGTTTTTCTCACCTCAGAACCCCTGGAAGCCTTGGGCCAGGTTGCTCCTTCACATTACAGGAAAGGAAGCAGAGGCCACGAGAGGCCCAGGCTCACGGCCTGCTCCTGCCTGCTGTCCTTGGAAGTCCCAATTCTGAGTTCTGAGCCGCTTCGAGGGTGCAGACCCCTCCCCTGGGATCTCAGGAGCAGAGAGTGGGAAACCCTTCCCTTCCTGTCCACATCTTCCTGTCACTCCAGAGGACCTGCCCAGGGAGGCTCGGGGAGCTGGAGCAGCCCCAGCTCGGGCACAGCTGGCAGCCTCCGTGTCACCTGCTCCTGTTTGGCTCCTTCCTAGCAGTGAGGGCCCAGTGCCCATTCCCTATGAGCACCCCCTCCTTGCCTCAGAGCACCCCCTTAATTATACTTAATGGCAAAGAACATAACAGCTTTATTAACTTTATTATGGACCCAATTAGCAGCTAATGCCCCATGACCACTGTCCCCCTCCAATAATCCCATTAAACATAATGAAGCTGGCTTTCCCCCTTCCTGCTGGGCATGGGCTGAGGGGGCAGGGAAATCCATCTTCCCAGGCCCAGTTCTGCCCCCTCAGGCCCACTGGACACCACCTTAGGCCCTGAAGCACCCGGGACCACCAGGTCTGGGTGTGCCAAAGACAGAGACTAATCAGCAAGTACCTTGGTGCCAGCCACTGTGTCCTCTCTCTCTCTCTCTCTCTCTCTCTCCTCTGTCTCTCTCTCTCTCTCTCCTCTGTCTCTCTGTATCTCTCTCTCTCTCTCTCTCTCTCTCTCTCTCTCTCTCTCTCTCTCAGCTGGCTGATGTCCAGGTAGCTTTCTCAGAACAGGGATGTAGGAACACACGCCCTCAAGCAGCCCTCCTCGCCTAGGCTTGCTGAAGAGCTGGATGGGGCACAGGCCGGAGAGCTCTCCCTGGAAACCTACCCCCTCCCAACACCCTAGGCTCTGCCGCTGTCCGGCTCATCAGTTCAAAATGCACTCTGCACCCACAAGGTGTCAAGACAGCACCAGCTAGACCTCTGCTATTGCACTCAGCCACCACCAGGCTGTATTTCTCATCTACAGACGGAGAAACTGAGGCACTGAGAGACACGCAGGTCTAAAGTAGCTATCCTACTTGACTTGCCTTAAAAGATCGTCTCTCTCCTTCCTGGAAAATTGAATCTACCAATCCTACAGTCCAAGAGCCAGAGAAAATAGAGGAAACTGTGCTTCATCTACAGATGGAGAGCCAAGGCACAGGCGTGGGTAAGGGACCATGGCCCCAAAGGCAGCCCAGGCTCAGGTTCCATGTCAGCCCAGATGGGGTGAGAGGACTGGACACTAAGGATGTCCTCCATCCCAAGAGTGGGACTGGCTGCAGGTCCATCGAGGGTGGGGGCCATTGCGGAGCTGGGTAGAACCCTACCGTGCCAGCGATCAAAGCCTTACGCCTGGGGGATCGGTCCTTCCATTCCCACCCCAAGCGCAAGCTCACCTCCCCCCTAGGTCTCCAGGAACTCAGGCCCTCCAGCAGGCCTCAGCTCCGGATGAGGAGTAAACCGGAGAGTGACGGGCCAGAATCAGTAGCTGCCCTGGGCAGGGAGAGGACACCTTTGAACTCTGGCTTGGAAAGAGGCCCCGTTCCCGCTCACCCGCCTCCCTGGGCTGGCTCGTCCTGGAAGCAGCCACTTGAAATGGGTCCCGGGGAGCCTGGAAGAGCGGCTGGCCCGGTGCCAGCCTGCAGCTGCTGGTGCCCCAACTCCGGCACTCCCCCTCCACTGACCCAGCAGGGGTCAGAGGTGAGGGGGCGCCTCCTCTCTGCCCCCGGCCCCTGCACACACCCTGCATGGAATCTCTCCCTGGCTCCGTGTCTGGGGGGAGCAGGCAATGCAGTCAGACAGCACTCTCTCCTTTCCCAAGATACTGTGGGGTTGGAGAGGGCAGCTGCTGCTCCCCAGGGCTACTCCAAGGCAGGGCTGAGGAGCCTATGAGGGTCCATGATTCCCTCACCCTGAAGATGTCCTCTGACCAGTGACAGGTGCCAGGGCACCGGGGCTGGAGAAGCTGGAAACGGCCATCCTGAACCCTGGGGAACCCTGACCAAGGTGGGGTCCTGTGGGCCAAGAGCACCCTGGGGGCTGCAGGGAAGCCAGCTGCACTGGCTCTAGCCAAGGAGCCTGTAGCCGCTGGTCAGTTTCCATGCTGTGTGTGTTTAGGTAAGTCTCCCACCCTTTCTGAGCTTGTTTTCCACTCACAAAATGAGGTCAAAAATGGAATCTGCTTCACAAGTCTCTGTAAGCACTGAGCTCGAGATGCTGCAGAGCTCTGCAAGGCCCCAGAGTCACGAACGCCACGGAGGGGTGATGCGGGTACTGCAGCATCCTCTTGGGGACATGAGACGGTGGCCGGGCACCAGCAGGACACAAGTAGATCACAGCCTGACACCGCGATGGGGGCCAGGCCCTCAACAGCCCTGGTCCTGGGTTCTCTGGAGAAAGGAAGGAAGGAATCACACTTGCTCTCCTCTGACTTCCAGGGAATGGAGTCCAGGCCCTGCCGTCTGGCATGGCCACTTCAGGAGACTGACAAGTCCTGACTCACTCCCAGGAGCCCAAAATATGTACCCATCCCACTCCCATCTTCTTACGCACGTGTACACTCTCTCTCTCTCTCTCTCTCTCTCTCTCTCTCTCTCTCTCTCTCTCTCTCTCTCTCTGCTCCTTTGCCCTCGTTTCCCTGGAGCAAGGAGAAAGACGTCAGAGTTTGAAGGATGTGAGAATTAGCTGGTGAGGAGGTTCGCGGTGTCAGCCTGGAGGCAGCGCCCTCCCCCAAGGGCGGCGCTTCCACAAGTCTCTGCAGGGAGAGACAGCACCCCCCACCCCGCGCACCCAGGTGTGGACGAGTGCAAAGGAGAAGCAGAGGTGACCTGCCCAACAGCGTAGTCCAGGGCCAGCGACACCTCCGCCACCTGCCCAGCTCTGACCTGTGCCCAGCGGAAGAAGCAGTGCCCGCCAGAGGAGCCAGGCGGCCGCTCTGGAGCCCTGCTTCCCTAGGCAGAGCCAAGGCTCAGGGCTGAGGCAGCTGGTTGGGATGGGCAAAACTTCAGCCAGGAGGTGGGCAGGATCACGGGCACTGTCCTCTGGGCCTGAGCACCTTCCAAGGGCCAGTTCCACCTGTCTGCAGGTCCCTGTGGTGTCCCCTCCTCCCCAAGAAGCTGCGCTCCACTTCCTGGGCGAGGTCAGGCTGCGGTACCTGGCTTGAACGGGGGAGCTCAGGGCAGAGGAGCTCAGCCCTCCTCAGTGTCTGTCTCTGCCTCTGTCATCGTTAACAGCCACAATTATTGTTATTCTGAGAGACAGGCGGAGGTGGTCAGGGACGTGGTGGGGTGAGTGAAATGAAGTCCTCCCGACGCCGTCCCGCCAGGTTAATACTCCTGCCTGTCGGCCTGACAGCTGTAAGATTGATTACCCAGGCCTCCCGCTCTTTATAACTCGATCAGTCGAATTAATCTCTGGCTGTCGGCCCATCTGATGCCTGAATCACAAATTTAATTTGGAGGTGTGCAGCTCCCCCCCACCCCGCCCCGCCCTCCTCCTTCCTCCTGGTTGTCCGCTTCCGCCTTCCTTTCCGCCCCTTTCCTCTCTTCCTGCCCGCCCCCCTTGCTCAAGAGCTCAGTTTCCTCCTGCTCTTGCTCCTCTCCGCAGCCTCAAAGGCCCCTTGGGGAGCGCAGCATCAGAGGAGCGCGAAGAGGGAGTCACTCTGAGTCAGCAGCCCCTGTGCCCCCACCTGCCAGGCCAGGCTCCCACCCCACTGGCTCCACCCCAAACGGGGAAAGAGGCTTAGCTGACACTAAGTAAGACATATTAATGTACTAAAGACTTAATGAAGTTGGGGGGGCGCGAGGGGTGGAAAGTGCTTGCTTTATTAGTTTATGGCCGATTAATGGGGACGCCATTACTGTGATGGAGATGGATTACTGCTGTCAGCAGCCTGGGCTGAGGGCCGGCAGAGAGCCATGCTCGGGTGGTGGGTGCTCCAACACAGTCGTGGAGGGCTTCATTAGAGGCGGTCGCAGCATCCCGTCGAGGTGGGGGCACGGGCTCTAGTCAGGCCTTGGAGGGAAGTTCCAAGGGCCCCAGGCTGGAACCGATCCTAGAGCAGCACTGGCAATTGGGTGACGCCCACTGGGCCCTGCGCAGCCAGGGCCGGAGTCTTCAGGGAATCCGAGGGAAGAAGATAATGGTGCACCCACCTGGTCAGTCTGAGACGCCCTTTCCTGACTGCAGGGAGAGAACAGCAAGGAGTGCTGCCACTCTTGCTGTCCTGCAGAGCTGACGTGCACCTGATGCGGGGTCCACCCGCAGGCCAGGCAGCAAGTCAGCCCACACCGGAACGCTCGGTTCCCCAGGCAGGACTCAGCCCTCACACGGCCATGCAGCCACAAACTGCATAGGAAGTGGCCCCCAATGCAAGAGGGAGGACGGAGCCAGGGAGAGCCTGCAGATGCCTCCTGGGCTTGCCCAGGCCTGGGGCGCGGGCGGTCCAGGTCAAACATGTGTTTGCAGCTGCCCTGTCTCCTCAGCTCCCTCTCACCTGTGCCCCTGCCTCTGCCCTTGTTCTCGGCCAAGGAGAAGCAGGGCTGATAGAACGTCACCGTTCTTGTGAGGGACCGTCTTGCACAGGGAAGCCTCCAGGCATCCCCAAACCCCAAGGCCTGCTTCAAGCTCCTCTCCCAGGTGCATGTGACATTTTCCCATGGCTCTTTCAATATAGGGACATGAAACTTAGTCTAGAATTATTTTTATTAACAACTGGTGTCCAATCAGAGACGCTCCTCAGTCCCTCTCCCATCCCACTGGGTCCTGCATCTCACCTAAGCAGGAGGCAGTGGGAAGAGCCCAGTTCCAGAGGGGCCCAGAATCACAGCCTGTTGCCCAAAGTGTGCAGGCTCAAGAAGACATTCATTTTTCTTTCTTTCTTGTAGTACCAGGGTTTGAACTCAGAACTCTGCAATTGCCAGGCAAGCGCTTGTCCTTGGCCCCCAGAAGACATTCTTACAATTTGACACAAGTTAGTAAAACAACTGGCAAAATGTCTGGGCCCAATGTCCCCTTTGGTCTCTCCATTTCATCCTTTTCTCACTGTGGGTGTGGCCTTCCATGGGTCTTTGTGTCCTGCATAGAATGTTTACTATATGTGGGGCAGCAGCCCATGGGTCACGGCTGCCACGTGTGGCTGTGCATCCCTGGGGCCCCGGGAGGCTCTGCGCCAGTGTAAGTACCACTAAGGTTAATGCTGTATGCCTGCTTAGGCCAAGGCCCTGCTGTCAGTCCAGGGGTCACCAGTAAGGGCACTCCCCAAGGTCATCTGAGTTACCTGCTCGGCCTAACTGGGCAATAAATACCATTTCTGAGAGTGATTTAATTATTGGCTCCTGTGGACAAGTGGGTAATTAAATTCCGTAGCTCCCAAAGTAATTAATTGCTATGCAAATAGTAATGCCCTCTACTTTGGAAAGGAGAATCCCGGCCTGGATTTGCCCTGCAATTAGAAGCTAATAATTACCCTGTCAGCTCCCCGCTTCTGCTGGGTAATTACCTGTTAAAGCCTTACTGGTCACTGAGGCCAATCCTATCACTGGGTGCTGTAGCTGTTGCCCTGGTGGCCCCAACAACTAGAATAGCGAGCCCTCAGAGTGCTAGTTAATCTTGAAGTCCTCCCATGCTGCACCATGTCCACAAACCCCAGGAACTCCACAGAGAAACTTTCACTTTTGACCAAGAAAACTGAGGACAGGACTCCTTGGCCTCCCAAAGGAAGGAGACGTCTCGCTCACCCATCAAGCAATGCCTACGTGTCAGGAACTTTCCCTAAGAGGACACAACTGTCAGTTGTGGTGAACATCGCTGTCCTCAGGCGGCTTAGCTTGGCTTGGTTTGGTTTATTCCGGGTGTGTTGACTGGGCTAGGCTAAGCAGTAATAAGAACAGAGAGCTTAACGCACCTTCTTTTGGTTGTCCAGCACACAGTGTCCCTGGGCTGAGCAGGTCCCCTTGGACGGGTGCTACCTCCTTGCTGGGCAAGGAATTCTGAAGATACCATCAGGATCAGCAGTTGGTTGACTTCAAACTAAGGAGGTCATTGTCCACAGACCTGGCCACATCAAGTGAGCCCTTATGGGGCCTACACTCCTCCTTATAGAGCCTCTACACAGCAGCTGGGTCCACTGTTGTTCTCCCCTGGCTAGATCTCTCATCCTGGCTATCCTTGAATGTAGTCAAGGGGGGTGATTCCAATGTATTCCTGATCTTTGCTTCCCATTGTCTGCCCTACAGACCTCAGACTTGTTTGGACAACTCACGATTGTATAACCTAATCCTCTGAGATGATTTCCCTCATGGAGTTGAATATGCATGCATGGACTGTGTTCCTCTGAGGCCACCTCCTCAGGAAGGAGTCCGAGAGACCAGTGGGGTGGACACCCCTCCCCCTGCTGTGACCTTACACCTGGGTACCTCCTGGTTGTCTGTTATGGTGTATGTCTAGTTGTCCCCCTCAAAGCCTCATGGAGTCATTGGGTGGGGACGTCTAGAGTTTGAGACTTGATCCATG
>PVJA010025363.1:20032-30957 GCA_004027025.1 Myocastor coypus
AAAAAAAAAAAAAAAAAAAAAAAAAAAACTAAGGCGGGGTCTAAGGCGGAGAGACTGAATGTAGTATAAAGAGAGACAGACACGAGCTGTTGCTCTCTGCTGCCCTGTTTGGTTGGCTGTCTCTGTCGCCATTTTGTTGCTGTTCCACCACCATGAACTGGATGCTCTCTGCCCTGTTCCTGTCAGCCTTGGGCCAGCCGAATATGGACTGAAACCTCCAGTAACTGTGAGCTAAATACACCTTTCCGTCCTTCCTTTTGAGTGTCGGGTATTTGTCCCAGCAACGAGTGAAAAGTAACTGAGACAGTGTCCTTCAGCAGCATCAAGGAGCTGCTTGCAGAAAGCTGTCCCTTGCCCCTAGGTGAGTGCAAGTCCCTCATTCCCTCTCTTTCACCCTCTGGCCCTGGCAAATGGAGGGGCAGAGGGCCTGGCCAGAGGTGGCTGTCCTGAGCTCTCATGATCATGACTAGGAATGGGGCCAAGAAACAGGTGGCAGGAAGCGCTGCGCATTATGGCCTAAGTTGAACCCTGCAGGTGCCTAAGAAGCCACTTGGTTCTCAGCACCCTGGTTAAAGACACCCCGCCAGGGCTGGGGAGGACACGAGAAAAACAGCTGGCAGAAAGTGGCATCAGAAAGCCCGAGTTAGGGGTGGGGAGATAGCTCAGTAGAATAAGCACTTGCTTGGCAAGTGCAAGCAAGGGCCTGAGTTCAATCCCTGGTTCCGAAAAAAAAAGAAAGAAAGAAAGAAAGGAAGGAAGCCAGAGCTGACCGATAAACAAGCTCCCCAAGCTTCAGATGGCGATGTGGGCAAGAACTATGCGCAAGGAAACATGCACTATTTCCAGTACCTGGGGGTGCTGGCCACCCGATGTCAGGGAAGCTTCACCTATCTGGGAAGATCTGACCTTGCAGGGGCCTTTTCCCTACCCTCTAGCTTCACCTTGACCCAGCCCACCCACAGCAGAAGACAGGCCGTGGCTCCACATGTACCTAGGATCTATTTCCAGCTTTTGCTTCTGGTTTCTTTAGGGACTGGAAGGAGTCAGGCTCCTATGGACCTTTATAAGGAAACACTATCTAACTTCTTGCCAGAGATTCCAGGGCAAGGGCTGGCCAAAGAGCTCAGAAGATTAAAGCTCCTACAACTAGGTGCAGAAGTTCAATCCCCTGGCCTGCCGTGCCAGCGCCGCCCCTGAGAGGCCATGAGATAGCAGTTGAGACTGGACATGGCGCATGCTTGTAATCCCAGCCCTTGAGAGGCTGTAAACAGGCAGATCAGTATGAGTCCAACATAGTAGTGAGACCCTGAGCACCCTGTAGGCCCTTCCCTAAAATACGAGAGAGAGACAGAGAGAGACAGAGACAGAGAGACAGAGAGAGATTGAGATTGAGATTCCAGGGCAAAGATGGCTCATCACTCATATGTTATACTCTTCAGAGAGTTCAGAGCAGTCTAGAGTGGGGTCCATGCCTCATGCCTCATTCTCTGCGAGCAGAGGAGACCCCCGAAGCAGGGGCTAGTCTGCCCTCTAAACAGAGGCTCTCAAAGCCAGTTGATATTTCTCTTCTATCTTCCCATCAGTGCTTGATTATGAAATCTGTAGTCTCAAAATAAAGTACCTGTGACATAGCCTGGTAGGAGCTGGGCCTCAGCATGGCCAGGACTGGTGGTGTCCCTGCCCTGTGTGACCCCACATTGCGGGACACGTGGCACACTCCTCCAGTGACAACTCTTCAGAAAATCCATTCAGAATTCAGCACTGCTATAATCTCTGGGTGTCGAGCGTTTCCCCTAATGAAGGGTGAGAACTGGCTTAAGCTGGAATGCCTGTGTGTTTATTTTATTTTATTTTATTTTATTTTTATTGCATTGTGGGGCTTGGGATTGAACTCAGGTCCTTGTACTTGCCAGGTCAGAGTGTGTGTGTGTGTGCCGGGTCTCACTATACTTCTTGGACTCGTAGTGATTCTGATTTCTGCCTGCCTAGTGCTGGGTTACACATGTGGGCCACCATATCTGGGCTCCATGGCTATTGATGACTCAGCATGCCCCGGAGCGGGGCTGGCTCAGCATGTGGTGGTAAGCGCTTAGTCTGCTGAGTTACACTGCTGGCCCTCCATAGCTTATTTATTTATTTATTTATTTATTTATTTATTTATTGCAGGACTGGGGTTTGAACTCACAACCTCGCACTTGCTAGGCAGGCACGTAGGCCACGGAGCTATTTCCCCAGCCCTCTATTTATTTTTGTACTTGGTGCAGGGAGCATCTACAGGGTCTACAGGGATTGACTACACAGATCAGACTTGTCATGATTCTCCTGTTTTCAGCTTCCCAAGTGCTGGGATTACAGGTACTCACCGCCGTGCCCAGTCTCGGCACTGCCCGGGGATCAGGGATCCAACCTCTGACCCCTGCATCTCTCCAAGCAGGTTCTTTAATCCACCTATTCCACTGAGCTATCTCCCCAGCCCCCTCATTACACATAATTTTTAATAAGCATTTTTTTCTTGTTTCAGAACTTTTGTTTGTTTATTTATTTATTTTTATGGCCGGTTCAGCCTGCCCTGAGGGCAGGGCTGGCACAGCATGTGGTGCTGGGGATTGAACCACGGTCCCTGCAGCTGCCCAAGCTTTCCTAAGCAGGTGCCTTAGACCACTGAGCCATCCTGCCGGGCCCCTACACATAATTTTTTAAAGGAGGAAAAAATGATGTTCATGTTTCAGTTCTTCAAAGGAGCGGGAAGGCAAACGGCAGCAAAATGTCAGTCCAGGCTTGTTTTCCGCAGAGTCTAATTGCAATCCCCCCCACCAAAAAAAAAATAATAATAATAAAAATAAAAAAAAATAATTGCAATCCCCATCCTAAGGGGCCTCCAATTCTAGCCAGCTTGTCTCATGAGGATGGAGTCAGGCCAAAGGTCCTTCGGGACTCGGGCACCAGCCCCAGAAGCTCTGTCACTCTTCTGAGCCCATAACTTGTGTGCCTCCTGCAAGGAGCACACGTAGGACAGGTCGTGGCGCTGAGCAAAGGCACGGAAGAGGGGTGTGTAGATGCAGATCTGTGGCTTTAGTTCCTGTTGTATGCAGTTCCAGGTCCTCGTGCATCCTCCAGAATCATTCAGAAACCTTCGAAGGAGACCGCAGGAGTCTGGGAGTCTATACTGGGTAGGTATTCTGAGCTCTCCGGGAGAGCTCCGGTCAGGACCGAGGACAGCGCCAGCGCCATTTGGAGGAGCTCCAAACTTCCAGGCCGCTACCCAGCGCTTTTCTTTTGCTGCTAAACTGTTTCTGTATTTCCCATTCTCTTTCTACTCTCCTTTTACTTTCCCTCTCTTTCCATTCCTACTATCCCTTCCTCTCTAGTGCCTCATCCTCCTCTCCTCACCCCTCGTCTATAATCTCATGACACAGTCTGGCTTTTGGTTCTTCAACATGAGCCTCTATTATTAAAGACTGACTTTTTTTAGCCGGGTGTGGTGGCTCACACCTGTAATCCCAGCACTTGGGAGGCTGAGGCAGGAGGGCCGATGTGAGTTTGAGACCAGCTTGGGCTACCAAAGTGAGCTCAAGGCCAGCCTGAACTGAACATTGAGACCCTGTCTCAAAAAGACAAAAAAAAAAAAAAAAAAAGACTGACTTTTCCCCATTCCAGAGGAGGAAACACATGCATGCGCGTGCGCGCGCACGCACACACACACACACACACACACACTGGGATATGCTGGTGAGCACCAAGGAAGGTTGGGTGTCTGGTTCTGAAGGAAGGACTGGACAACTCTCCCCTCTCCAGGAGGCTCGTGAACCAGCCTGCCTGAATATTCCAGCATGACTACAGCCCTAACTTCGCAGTGCTGTGCTCCCTTCCCCTCTCTTCCCACTCCTTTTCTCCCTTCTCTTCCCCCCTCCTCTCCTCTGTGCCTCTATGAAAAGTGGCAGCAGCTGCTGGAGAAGGCATACCCTTAATATCAGCAATTGTAGTGACGGAATGTCCCAGCCTTCTTTCCCAGTTAATCTAACTTGGGAAGAGTTGAGGTGTATTCTGGCTCTGCTACCCATGAAAGGCAGAGAATAAATAACAAGCCAGAGGCATAAACAGATGTGCAGATATATGCAGCTGGCTCTTCCCTGCCAAATTACCATGGACAGAACCCTGGCAGGGGGCCAGCATGCCTCCCCCTCTGCTTGGAGTTCAGCCACCAGGACCCATCCAAGCTCACCATCCATTTGGCAACTTCTGAGTGAAGGGAGGAGATGCCAAGGAAGGGAGTGGAGAGGCTGCAGGTGCCCCCTGGGTTTGGAAAAGAGCTTCACAGATTTCCCATAAAGACACGAGTGGGTGGAGGTAACAGGATGGGGGAGACATGGGAAGCTCTGGTCATAGCTTCCTGGACAGTCCCTGGAGTTGGCTCTCCAGGGTTTGACTGGAGGAGACTCGAGAGTGGATTCTTACAATGCCTCCTAAGTCTCTCGCAGATGGGGCACTCCTGGATCTGTGACCATATGTGGTGTGCTTAAATTTGTTATGGAGTGCAGGGGCTGCAGCAGGTGGAAGAGGGACAGCCATTTGTCCCTGAGGACGCCAAGCCTAGAACAAGAGATGAGGAAAAGCCAGGTTGGAGTTGTTGGGAAACTACAGATCAAAGCTGGGGTCAGAGGAGCAAGTGAGCCTGAAGAAGGGCGACCCAAGGGGTCTCTATCAGTGCCCCAGACCTGAATTTAGAGGTGCCAAACCACCTCTGAGCCCCTGTCACAGCCCTGGGCATCTTTTCTCTTTATTGACTTGACTTTCTCTGCCAGTTCGTCTCATGCAGACGAGTAGCATAGAACAGTTTCTCCAGTTCTGAACTTCTCCAGCCGGAACTCCCTCTTCTCCAGACAGGCCCCAGGGGATGGTGCTCCTGCCCTAACACACATGGCACTAGGACAGACTGTGAAGGGACTCAATGCTGAACACAGGGTGGAGCTGCAGAGCTAGAGGGGGGAAAGTCATGGCTTGGGCAGCTGCAGGGACGGGACTGCGGTTCAATCCCCGGCACCACGTGCTGTGCCAGCCCTGCCCTCAGGGCAGGCTGAGCCGGCCATAAAAATAAATGAATAAACAAACAAAAGTTCTGAAACAAGAAAAAATTAAAGTGCTTTTTTAAAGAAGACAAAACAGGAAGCAGAGTGCAGGGTAGGTGGAAGTGAGGTGGGGTGCAAATTAGGGGCCTGGCTAAGATGCTACTGCTGTCATCCAAGTCTTGCGATAGGACCTTTCCACACGTAGTGTGAGACACATGGAAGGATGAACAAAGGAAGACTTGGTGGGGCCTGAAGGAAGAGAGAAAGAGGGAGATGTGGCCATCTACATTATTACCTAGACCAGAACCACTTAAGCGTGAATGAACTCTGGCCGGGAATTTCACCAGAACTGGACTCACAGATCTAGGCACACAGTTATCTGGAATAAACATGACCCAAAGCTCAGTGCTTTTGATGACAACATTTATAGGGAAGACGCTGGCCAGAGCAAGGAGGAGAGGAGGCTAAGTGGCAGGCTGGGAGAAGAGGGAGCCTGGGCTTGGCACAGGCACGCCGAGCTGGAATGACGAAGGCACTCCCCTGCAAAAGCCCAGCATGTCACTCCTCTGCCAAGCAACCCGAGTGGTGACCTGGAAATGTCCTCAAACTTAAACAAGAAACCAGATTCAGACATATATTGCATATCTTTTGGTCCCCTAATGCCACTTCTAGAAGTCTTAATCCCAGAAACACTCAGTCCTTCCCCCGCCCCATATTTAGGACACGGTCTACAGGGCCTGCGGGGTCTCACTACATAGATCAGACTCATGGTGATCCTATTTTCAGCCTCCCAAATGCTGGGATTACAGGCCTGCACACGCCTAGTCTCAATCACCATCTCAGTGTGCCCTGGGGGATCAACCCAGCCAGCTGCTGTGCTCTGTTTAAGCAGGTGCTTTAGTCCACTGAGCTATCAGGCCAGCCCTGCCTGAAACACTTATTTGTGTTTCTTCTCCTTCTCCTTGTACTGGGAATTGAACTCTGGACCTTGCACTTGCCAGGCAGGCTTTATGCCACTGAGCTATATTACCAGCCTTCATGCTTGTGTGAAATGTCGTAATTCCACTGACACTGGAATTATGTCAATTCCAATGAGGCCCATGCTCTGGAGGGCAGGGGCAAGGATGCAGCCCAGAGGGCGGCCAAAAAGGGCCCAAGGACCTCTGACCCCCCAGACTGGGGGAGGGGGCTCCACCAGCCAGGTCACCCTCCATTCCCCCGAGACTGCTTCCCAGCCCTCCAGATCGCTGTGCCTCCGGGGAACCCCAGCTTCCCTCTGGTGGATTCTGATGTGTCAGAAGAGATTCACAGAGGCTACAGAGGAGCGCCCCATCCCAGCTTCAGCCCAGACTCCATCTTGCCTGGGTCTCCCGCTCTGGATACCCGGACTTCTACTTCTCTCCTCCAAGCTGTCAAGCTCCAGGGTCTTCTCCAGGTGAGGAAGGATCACAACAGCCAGAAATGACTATCTCATAGCGAGGCCACGTTCTTGCCTGCGTGTGCATGTGTGTGTGTGTGTGATGTGCTGAGTGGGTGAGTGGAGGACGGGGTGGGGATCAGCGTGACTCACAGGGGCTCCTCCCCTGGGGAGAAGGAGCCTGACAGGTGGGTGTGGGACTTATCAAGCAGACTTCCTGACAGGCCTGTCAGCTCCTGTCACGCCTGGTTCTCAGCAGCGCGCCCCCGCCCGAAGCTGAGCAGGTTCTGACCTCTCCAGGCCTCTAAGGTTGGGTCTCTATCCTTTCCCCTGCGCCCCTCCCCCACACAAGGAGCCCTTTCCAGGGCGAACTTCCAGTCTCTGCCACTTTCCAGCTCTGCTAGGCGGTTTTTCTTTCTCTGAACAGAAATGCACTAAGTCAGCTTTTCTGTTGGGTGCCCTGGCCCTGGGCTCCTTCACCACCACAGCACATTTTATAGATGATTGGGAGCCCTGGGATACACAGTACAAGGGGCAAGGAGGTTGTGGTGTGTGTGTGTGTGTGTGTGTGTGTGTGAGAGAGAGAGAGAGAGAGAGAGAGAGAGAGAGAGAGAGAGAGAGAGAGGCAGGCCTCTGGTCTATAGGTGTGCTGCTGCTGCCCTGGCTATGGAAGGATCAGTGTGCATGTCGCCTGGAGACCACAGACAGACCTGTCGCAAACGCCTGGTTCCCCAGGACTCAGGATCACACCAGGATGTCGTCAGTGTCTGGCGTCTGGAGAATCTGCCTCTTCAGTGGCACCCCTTCCTCTACAGTAGACAAGTGGGGGGCCTGCGGTCCAGCAAGGCTGTGACTTGTCTCCCAGCAGGCAGCTAGTGACTGGCCTGCGTAGAAAGCCGGGATCTCCACTCGCCAAGGCTGGCCTTGGTTCTACCAGACACTCTGGAGAAGAAGTCCTCTTCCTGAGACCCCGAAAAGATGACAAACTGTACTAGCAACTCTTCAAAAGGTGGGGAAACCCAGCTCCTCCGGCCTCCCCCTCGGTGCCTGGCTCTGCGCTTCTCTCGGCAAGGGGACCCAGGCCCGGCTCCTTCCCGGAGGCCGCACAGTAAGGCGGGCGCTGACCTGAGCTCCCCGCTGGGCGCGGGACCCCCTGCGTGGCCCTCCGTCTTGCCTTCCCAGGGGCTCTGTGCTCTTCCTCTTCCCACCCAGTCTGGAATGCCTTTGGATCCGCACTCCCTGGGGTGAGGGCCTCGTCCCTCCCGTTCACCCACGGGAATGGCACGTGGCCTTCAGCAGGGCTCCCGCTTTGTACCCAGAGGAGAAGCTTCGCGATCAGGCCAGCTCTGGTCCGCTGGCAGTGGCCGCCGGCGCCGCGGGGTCCCCCTGCGCCCCAGCCTCCCCAGGAAAGGGACGGCACTTTCTCTGGCCTCTGACCACCGCCCCGTTTCCCAAGTGTGGAGGCCGCGGGCTGCCAGCGAGCTAGGCCTCCGTGT
The DNA here is from genome assembly GCA_004027025.1 of Myocastor coypus. NCBI lineage: Eukaryota > Metazoa > Chordata > Mammalia > Rodentia > Myocastoridae > Myocastor > Myocastor coypus. The sequence goes on from PVJA010025363.1 coordinate 28,012, forward strand.
TCCCCGCTTCTCTCCGCCTCCGCTGAGCCCATCGCCCTCAGCAGAACCCGCTGCATCCGCGCGGAGCGCTGCATTTGGGCGCCGAGGCGGAGAGGTTAATTATTGCTCCCCGCACCCCCCCCGACCCCCGCAAGATGTATCTGACTGTCAGAAGGGGTGACAGATGAAGATAAAGTGCAGGTGCAGCCCCGAGAACCGGGTTAACCCCTCCGCCGCCGCGAGGAGCAGTGGACGTCGCCGCGCGCCCAGAGGCCGGGACCCGGAATCATACCAAGAGCATGGCCCTCTCCCCCGTCCTGGGACAGTGGGTCCCAGGTCCCCGTCGGAGTCTGTGCCACTGTATCTGAGCCTGGGTGCTCTCGTGCTGATGGCACCGGCAGTCTGGAAAGTACTTGAACAGGCTGTGTGCACAACGCTCATGCGCGCGTGAGTGCTTGCGGCGGCGGCTGGAGGTGTCCAGAGGTGCCAGCCCTGCCCGTAGGTACCGCAGCCCTGGTGGAAGTGGAGGGGATCACGGCGTCCTCAGGGCACAAGCCGTGTGCTAGCGTGTGTGTAAGCGTGGCTGGGCGTGCACTAGCGCGCGTGTGCAGCTGAGGCCACGGCCTCTCCCTCCTCCTCCCTGGCGTTCTTCCTTTTCTCTGCCTCCTCCCGTCTCAAGCAAACGAGGTGAAATAATTACTTTTCCATGTAAAGGCCCCGTATTCAAGTCGGAATAAAAACAAAGTGATTTAATAAAGTTGTCCTTTTTTTTTTTTGTGGGACCAGGGTTCGAACTCACGACCTTGCACTTGCCCAGCAGGCACTTGTGCCTCGGAGCTATCTCCCAGTCCCCTAAAGTTGTCTTTTAAGAAGGAAAATAAACGTGTACTCAGCTCCCCTCCCTGGCGTTCAGGGAGGCCTCAAGCCCTTCAAAGTTAATTAAAACAGGAACTAAGATCACAGAATCACTTAAGGGCCCTTTTCCTTCCCATCTCTTCCTTCATGGTAAGGCAGCCCTGGGACCCCACCTCAGGATGGGCGACCCTGGGTTCCTGCCCCAAGCCTCACCTCCTTCCAGAACCTGCCGGCGCCCTGACCTCCCTGCGCCCGCACCTCTGATCCCCATCATCAGAGGCCGCCTCTGGCCCTCTGACGACCCGGTAGACGCTGGTCCCCATCAGGAGCGTCCTCCTGCCTCCTTTCGGGACACAGCCAGCCTGCAGCCAACCCGCCTGCCCCCGGGCCCCTGGAGCCAGCTGCTCTGAGCTGTATCTGTCTTCACTGACCCCTGGCCCGGTCCTCAGCTCCTGCTCAGTACGATTCCACCGCTTCCGCCTGGTCTGTATCTGTTCCCCATCAGAGGCCCCAGTGGAGCGCCAGCCCTTCAGCAGGCCAGATAAAAGAGATGGATGGAGCCGAGTTTGGGGGAATGCCCCTCCCCCGCAAGCCAGACCTGCTGCCCTAGTTCCGACAGGGGCTCCCCGCAGCGAGTGGAGGTGAGGGTGGAGGCTGCCCAGCGAGCTCCGGGAAAATTGAGCCCTTCCAGCCCCCATCCTCCCTTCTTCCCCAGGCCCAGCCCCGAGGTGGCGAGCTGGCGGCAGCCCCTCCGCTCAGATCATGTGCCGTGAAAAAATCGTGTTTACCCAGTGCCTTTTGTGTTTGAGATGCGCTGCCTGGAGCATCTTTAGTCATCGTGGAGGAAGTGCCGTCACTGTCTCGCAGAGCGGAACTCAGAAAGGAGGTGAAAAACTAGGCCCCAAGTAGGTATCCTGACGCACACCTGCTATCCTGGTGCTCAGGAAGCTGAGGTGGGAGGAGCAGCAGTGTGAGCCCCTCCTAGACTACGACCCCGTCTCCTTCCTCAGCCTCTGTCTTTCCGGGCGCAGCCCCTCCCTGCTCCTGAGTGCCTCCAGGCAAGTCCATCCTGCCACTGCCCCCGTCCCTCAGCACACAGGAGGAGACTTGACCCTGAGATAACACGTGTCAGTGAGGCTGATAAAGGCCTCAGGTGCTTGGATGGGGGTAAAATGCCAAAAATAAGACTAGGCCAGGATCCAGTCTGCATCTTGGACTCCTCCTGGCCAGTGAGGACACAGTCCAGCCAGAAGAGATCTCAATCTTTCGAAGAAGAGAAGTGCCAGGAGGGAAGGGCTCCCTTGAGAGGCCATAAACAAGCCCTGGCCAGGGGCCGGGGAGATAGCTACGTGGCACAAGTGCCTGCCTGGCAAGTGCAAGGTCATGAGTTTGAACCCCAGTCCCCCACACGTGCACAAAACGCCCTGGCCACCAGTGAAGCAGTCAGCAAGGGTGAGTGAGAAGGCAGGGGGAACAGTGAGGGGCTGCCCCCCCACTAGAGGTTGGGTGCCCCTGGAAACCCTCCAGCCAAAGCAGGGCAGGAGGCAGCACTTCCACCTCCCCTGGGTGGATGTCCCAGGCCTCCAGCACCTGCCTGCTCACCCTTGGCTGAGGCCCGGGAGGGAGCTGCCATGGTGCTGGCAGGCAATGGCCAGACAGGGACCAGGAGAGCTGAGCCCAGCACAGGGAAGGGGTGAACAGGAGAAGGGGGGTAACTCCTCAGAGCTGGCTTCCAGGCTCCACCCCGGACTGTCATGTCCCTGGGGCTCTGTCTCTGTTCCCTAGCCCAGCTACTTTCCTGACCCCACCATCCTGTCCTTTCCCAGGGGTCCTCAAACACGACCGTCTGCAGCCTCCCAGGCCTGATCTCTGTCGGTCTCTAAGTGAGCCTAACCTCCCTTCCCCCAGCCCCCACCCCACCAACGTGCTCTGCCCTGAGCAGGCGTGCAGCTTGGGCGTTCCTTACCTTCTGTGGCTTTCACAGCTCATGTAAAAATATAGTCATGGAGAGGGCTGTGGACACAGGCAGGTGACATCCAGGCAGTCACCAGACTGTCTCAGGCCTTTCTTTCTTTCTTTTTTTTTTTTTTTTTTTTTTTTTTTTTTTTTTTT
>PVJA010025364.1:0-30922 GCA_004027025.1 Myocastor coypus
TCCAAATAGAGCTCATTCATTATGACCCACATTTATATTCATGTTTCCCTTGAACTTGGGCCAGAATATTTATCTGTGCAATTTAAGTGGCAACATGTTAGTTAAGTGCTTGATTTAAAGTAGCTGGCATTTCAATTTATTTTTCTTTTATTGGAAAAGTTCATCCCTCTAAGAGGGTTTGAATTAGTCACTGTGTAGTTTAGGTAAGTCACTTGATCAGGGTACGAAACGTTTGCAGGATTTGTGGAGCTGTCCGTTGCACCTATGTGATGGACCCATCATGAATCTCTTAGTAGTTGTGAGAGTGCTTCCCACTGAATGATGTGACATGTGACTGATTCCTTCCACATTTGGTGGCAAATCATGTAGCTCATATATCATGCCAACTATAAATCTTAATTTGTTTTTCCAAGGATATTACTGTGAGATTCACCTTCTTAGGAACTGAAAAATTTCAGCACCATATGGTTTCTGTTATTATTATGCTCAGGAATGCATTTTCATCAAAATATACCATCTGTTTGTTAATAATAAAAGATAAGTGCTACTTTAATATATTTATTTTTTCTCTTTTAACCTCTCTAATTAGGTACAATATATAACTTTTAAAGATTAGATTATTTAGAACATGTAAAATGTGTATATTGCAGCAGTAAGCTACTTGGGGCAGCTACATCAGGTACATAGTAAAATTTATTCAAGTTATTTATAACTATGGTGTTTTATTTTATAGTATAAGACTGCAGAAATATATTATCTGCTTAGAATTATATTCAGCTAATGTTTTATGAAAGAATCACTTCTAATGCAGAGCATAGGCCTTGCTCTTACATGACCATGAAGAGGAATCAAGATTGCAAGGGATTAGCAGGCCAGGAAGATGATGGGGGTGAAGGAACAGAGGGGCAGAGCAGCTCTAAGACTCTCTCCTGTGCCTCCGTCAGTACTGTCCTCGTGTGCACTTCCCCTGGTGCTCAGTCTTGGCTGATTATCTTCCCCTCCACGATTTCTTTTGCGGTGGCCAAGTCTTTCTCTGTTCATTAAGCAGAGCAGTCCCGCCGTCCCATTGTCCCCTCCTTGCTCTTGTCCTCCCTGCACATAAGCCTGAGCGTCTGGTGACTGCTTCAGCTTTCTGTACTGTATGGTTGACCTGAAGATAGGGAACTCCCAAGGTGTAGAGCTGGACCTCATGAAAGATGGAGGCCTTTAATTGTATCTTGATGCTAAGCCAAGTGTTCCAGTCCCGCTTCCTTATATTTTTGGTTTGTGGCACTTGCATTTTGACCCATCTCCTGATCTTTAATTTGTATTCAGCTTTTGATTTCATTCATATATATATGTATATATATATATAGTTATCCAGAGAGAATGGTGAAGGTAGAGCAGGACCTCCTGGATTTTCAGCTACCACGTTATCAAAACCTCTAAGAATGTGTACTTTTTGGACTGTTTCCCAAATCCATCCTGCCTTCCTACTATTCCTTGTCTTAAATCCTTCTTGAGTCTTATAGATCTCTGTCCTTTTCTTGTCCATACTTCATTCACATTACTGCCTTCCTAAAATATAAACTAATGTTATTTCCTGGTTTGAAAGTTACCAGTGACTACTTTATGTCTACCACAGAAGCCAAGATCCTTAGCACAGTGGCAATGTAGTTTAGAGATTAAGATTATAATTTTGGAATCAGTTTGGCTTTCATTTATTAGTTAGATGATTTTGCCAAACCACTCAGACTCTCTGGCCTTACTTTGCATCCTGCATATTGGATGCCACAATAATGTGTTTTTTTTTTTTAAGGTTTGCTCATTATTAAACTTTGCAAAGCAATGCCTGTTGTACAATGAATGCTTAGTGTTAGACCTTTGTCTGCTTTGCCAGGCTCACTTTCTGCTGAAACCTTAAGCTCCATCCAAACCAAACTGATTATAGATTCCAAATGCACAGTATGCTAATTCATTGTTCTGTGTCTTTAAACATGATATGCCCTTTGTCCAGAAGGAGCCTCATCCTGCCTGCTGTCTGAGTGTTGCCTTCACTAAGAAGATTTTTCAGTCTGGTCTAGACAATCTGAGTGCTGTGGGTATTAAAGATTCAGCAACAAGCCGGGCGTGGTGGCTCACGCCTGTAATTCCAGCACTTGGGAGGCTGAGGCAGGAGGATTGGTGTGAGTTCGAGACCAGCCTGGGCTACAAAAGTGAGCTCAAGGCCAGCCTCAACTGCATAGCGAGACCCTGTCTCAAAAAGACAAAAAAAAAAAAAAGATTCAGCAACATACAAACTGCACAAAAATGCCTGTCTTCATGGAAATTATGTTCTAATGGAGAGAGACAGACAATAAACAAAATAAATAAGTAATAAAGGGAAAAGGCACTAGTATGGGGTGGGATTTGCTGTTTCAGTAGGGAAGGCCTCATTATAAAGGTGACATCTGAGTAAAGACCTGAAGAAGATTAGGAGATAAGCCAGTGTTGCCAGGAGTGTTGCAGGCTGAGGGCACAGAAGCTAACTCCTGCATGGGAGCATGTCTAGTATGCTGTTGGAATGGCAAGGAGGCCACTAGCTAGAACTGAGGGCAACGTAGGAGAAGACCGTGCATAAAGGAAGTCGGGTCAGAGTTTGGGTGAGTGAGAGACAGTGGAGGAATCCTGTGGTCATTCTAGCTGCTGTCCTGGGTGAAGCAGAGGGCGAGGGCAGACACATCCTAACAGTATTTAGGCAAAAGATGATGGAAGCTAGGGTGAAGGCAAAAGAACTTTAGAACTGAAAGGATGTAATTGCTATAGAGTAAGGGAAGACTGAAGGGTAGGTTTTGGAGTAGCTCAGTTAAAACTGTTTTGGTCTGAGATACTTTTTAGATGTTCCTGTGGAGGCATTATATATATAATTTCATATATATTTTTTTTCTGACACACACAAAGAGGAGCTGGTGGTGGGGGTGTGGGACCCAAGTGGTGTCTTGGCAAGGGTGATGTCTATGGAGTCAAGGAGGGAAGTGTTTGCTCTGGCTAGGCTGCCAGGAGGTCATGGAAGATGAGATTTGAGAACTGGCATTTGGATTTGACAGCAGGAATCTTAAGTGCCCTTTGAGGAGCACTTGGCAGAGGAGAGGAGGGACGAAATCCTGATTGGAGGAGGTATAGAAGGAGGACAGGTTGGCAACAGCGCTCCAAAGAGTTGTGTGGGCAACTCTTTGGAGAAGTGTATCCTGAAAGGCTGGAAAGCAGCAGGGCCGTGAGTGGTCCCCACACTTCATAAGTTTCACTATAGTCGCTTCTGCTAGGAACTGCCTAGGAGGAGTTAGTTTTGCAGAAATCTAGTCATTGTCATAAATCTTTCTGTTTCCTCTCCTGACAGCTGTCACTTTGGGTTGCTTACCTCATTCACTTTGAGAGTTTCCAAGATAGTACCTACTGAAATCTTGCTTTACTTTGGATACTCAAGTAGGATGAAAAGTATTGAGTCATTGTGTTTGGGGACAAAGATGCTGCCTCCCACAGTATGCTACGACTTGTCAGTTTGGAGACATATTTCCTAAGACTTGAGGTAATGCCATGTGAACAAAGGGCAGCTGATATTTACTGAGAGTACCATGCCAGCACAGACTGGGTGTTTTACATCCATTATCCTTTTCACCATATTGGCTGAGGTGATAAAGTCTTGTAAAAAAAAAGAATATTACAGGTAGATATTGGGATTGGTGACAACTCTCTTAGCATCCTGCTTCATCTTACCAGCTGTGATGGCTCATTAGAATACTCAGGGATGCTTTATGACTATCTCTGAAGTGCCAGGGACATTTATAGAACCAGAAATTGAAAGAAGTCACATTACAGGTTCCTTTAAAAAAATACTATGGACTTCTAGTTCAATAGTGTTCACTTTCTTAAACTGAGAACGCTAGATTTTGACAAAAAACATCCCAGTCCAATGAAAAGCCTCCCAAAGATCTTAAATCCTGACAATTTACAGTTCCCCTATACCCATGGGTTTTGTTGTCCCTTTCTGCACTTATTGATTTTTCTGGTGCCTTTTCTGTAATATCTGTCTGGCAGTACCCACTTTTTATGGATTTATTGCTCCTTTTTTTTACCCTACTCTTTTTAGAAAAATACTATTTCAAACTTTCATACATTCGATCAAGTTACACATTTTAAAAGTAGATTGTGCTTCTGGCCTAAACATATTAACAGTGACCCTTAATAGTGTTTGAATTATAGTATGGTTTTCAGGTAAACATCTTAGTGCTGCAGTGTTTCTTTTTATGTATGGACCTTACTTCTTATTTACATATTTCTGGGTAGAGATAAATTCCTGAATTGAATAAAAAGAAATTCTGTTTTGAAATTGCACTACCCTTTTATTTATTTATTTATTTATTTATTTATTTATTTATTTTTTGAGGTGACATTTAGGAATGCACTATTTTAAATTTTTTGAACTTTGTAGACACATTCTCATTTTAAAGGAAGAGGAAAAATGACTTTTAAAAATGAGTTGGCAAAACCTGACAAAGCCGTAAAAAAAAAAAAAAAAAAAGTACTGTAGCCTGACAAGAGAATAAGAAGAAATGATTACTGATGATTTCAATTTCCAGTAAATTACAAAGCATACGTAATAGACCTTGAAGAGAGATGATTCCTGTGGCATACTGCATGGTGCTTTCACAGATAAGTGTGTAGATGAAAGCAAAATGAATTGTTTCAACCCAGCCAATCTTTACCATTTTGGTAGAGTGAAAATGAGTGAAATTGAAATAATTCTACCATTCCTTACCGAAATTGAAGCATATAAATATTTTTGGTGTGCTTCAAGACAATAGTGTACTTACAGACTTGCCGCAAAGAACCAATTTTGAATCAGAGGAAAGTAAATGGCTATAGGAACAAGGATATAATAATGTCTCATGTATTTTACACTGCAAGTTCGAGATTTTGAGATGTTACTTGTGGCTAGGAATTAATTAATTTTATACTGGAGATTAGAACCAGTACCTTCACGCTCAGCTATAGTCCCTGCCTTTTTTATTTCTTATTTTTTATTTTGAGATAGGGTCCCCCTGAGTTACACAGGCTGAGCTACTTTTGATCTTTTGGACTCTCCCTTATAGAGCACTGGTATTACACGTATGCACTACTTTTTCCAGTAAGAAGTTTTTATTTTATTTGTTTAGTGTGTTTAGTACAGGGTCTATATGGTCTCACTACACGAGTGGTTCTCAGCCTTTCTAATGCCAGGACCCCGCAATACAGTTCCTCATGTTGCGGTGACCCCAAACCAAAAAATAATTTTGGTGGCTACTTCAAAAGTGTAATTTTGCTACAGTTAAGGTTGGGAATAAAATAATAAAATAAAATATGTATTTTCCAATGGCTTTAGGCGACCCCTGTGTTTTGGTTGTTCCACCCCTGCTGGGGTCACAACCCACAGGTTGAGAACCACTGCACTACACAGATTGCATTTGTAACTCCTGTTTTCAGCCTCCCAAGCCCTGGAATTACAGGTGTGCACTACCACGCCCAGTCTCATTCTCATTCACCATCTCAGCGCATCCTGGGTGCGGGACTGGCACAGCACAATGGGAATCAAACCCTAGTCCCTATGCCTGCTTAACCAGGCACTTTAGTCTGCTGAGCCCTCTTACTGGCTGGCTCTCCAGTAAGTTGTTTTTAAAAACAACTAAGAACTTAGCAAAATTTTCAAAATAGAATATAAACTTAATTCATATTGTCATTTCTCATATATTTATTGAAAGCTAACAGTGTTCTGTGTGATATTAAGACAGAAAATAAATCCCTCCATTAAGGAGGGTATATTCTAGAGAAAGGTAAAAGATAATAAGCAATTAAATAGATAATTCTGTCATTTTATTTACCAAATGCTGAGTGCTATGTAGAAGCTTGAGTGCTCCCCTGACCCAAGTATTAGGGAGTGAATCTAGGGCCTTCTCATTGAGCTGCATCTCCAGCCCTTTTTAGTTTTTATTTTCAGACAGAGTCTTGCTAAGTGTCTAAGTTGCCAAAGTTGGGCTTGAACTTTTGATCCTCCTGCCTCAGCCTCCTAGAGTGCTAGGATTATAGCTTTGTATTGCTGTATTCAGGCAAGTTTGGGAATTTTGGGTCTTCTCAGAGGAAATGATGCCTGAGCTGAGACATGAGGACAGAACGCAGCCAGGTGAGGCGGGTGGGGAAAGATAAGGAGGAGCTGGGTGCATGTCCATAAGAAGCAGCGAGCTGGCAATACAGGTGGAGCTGGGGAGCCAGGGAAAGAGGTATGGAGTGATGGCGGTGAATCGGGGGTGGGCATCTTAGGGCTTAGGAAGTGAACTGAACCTGATCCCTAGCAGAAACTGTTTAAGGCTTTTTAGCTTGTTGGCATTTTTAAGAGATACCAGTAAACGTATCAAGAGGTGTTTAGCATCAACCATTAGTCCTTGGAACATGTGGATAAAAGCCACAGTGAGAAGCCACTTCATACCCAGTAGGGAAGCTGTTATCAAAAATAAAACAAAAAACCAGATGTGATGGTCTATGCCTATAATCTCAGCACTCGGGGCGGCTGAGGCAGGAGGATTAATTCAGGTTCAAGGCCAGTGTGGGCTACGTAGAGACTCTCAAAAAACAGAAAAGCAGAACAGTTTCCTAAGACAGAAAATAACAGAAGTTTCCAAGAATGTAGAGATTTTAGAGCCCTTGTACAGTCAGTCCCACTAGGATTGTAAAATGGTGCAGCTACTGCAGAAAGTAGTTTGGCCATTCTTCTAAAAGTTAAACACAGAATTACCGTATAATCCTCCAGTTCCAGTCCCCTACTCTATACCCAAAGGAATTGAAAGAATTGAAACACATGTACATACACTAGTGTTTCTAGTAGCGAAAAGATGGAAATATACCTCCACAGCTGAATGGATAAGCAAAATGTGTGGATATAGCATAAATTACTGTCCTGAAAATGAATGAAAATGTCATATATCCTACAACAAAAATGAACTCTGAAAATGCTAAATTACATGAAGTAGGCCCAAAACAAAAGGACAGTTATTTATATGAAGCTCCTGGGCTAGGCTAGTTCCTAGAGGCTGAGAGCACAACACAGGTTACCAGAGACTGGAGGTGGTGGTTTGCAAGTTGTTTAATGAGTATAGACTTCATTTGGGATGATTAGAAAATTATGGAAACTATAGTGATGGTGAATATGCTTAATGACCCTGAGTTGTACACTTTAAAAGGAATAAATTATTAAAACTGTATGCCAAAATCACCCTGTGCAGTGGTACCTCAGTACTCATTAATTGTTCCCGGGACGCATGAGAGTACCCAAGATTTTGGGGGCCAAATGGATGGTTGTGTCTGGAAACTGGCACTGAAGAGTTATAAGCTTGCACATTGGGCACTGAACAAACGACGTGTACCAGGACAAATTTTTCACATCAAAATACAGAGTACCAAGCTCAACAAGTTTCAAAGTGGTCAGGTAGCAAGGCCTACTGTGTATGATTTACTATGCATTCTAGTGCAAACCATAGGAGATTTTATCATGGGAGTACTTATCTTTCTCAGATAAGAAATCTGGAGGTTGGTTCTGTGCTCCTCAGCGGTACCTTTAGAGCCAGGCCATTTCAGTTTGTCCCACTGATGTCCTTAGCATCTTGGCATTTACCTTCCTTTTGTCTTTGTAGGCCCCCATGTACCTGCCCCCTCCTGTCAGCATAAAAGGCAGGAGGGGGACTCCAGGAAGGGGGCACATCTGTGTCAAGAATGTGACAGCTGGATGCTTCAAGTTTGGCATCGCCACACATTCTTTTTACTCATGTGCCACATCCGATCTGTAGCAAATCCCAGCAACCTTACCTTCAAAATAGAGACTCACTGTTTCTATAGCCTAAGCTACTTTCTAGGTTCAAACCACCACCATCTCTCTCTTAGATTGATCTGCATTGATTTAATACCTGTCTCTCTCTCTCTCTGTGCTTCTAGTCTTACTTTCCCTATAGTATGTTTTCAATCCTTAGACTAGTTTATGTTTTTTGAAATTAAGACATAGTTCATATACCATAAGACTCAACTTTTTAATAGTGAACAAATAAGCATTTCTAGCACATTAGAAAGGCTAAGCCCAGAAAACTTTTTTTCTTTTTTTAATGTGAGTCTTAAACCATCTAAGCATCGCCATCTCGTTCTCAGTAAAAGCCAGATGTCCTAGGTGGTGTGCAGGACTGCTGGTCTGGTCCTACTTGCCTGTCTGGCTTCATTCCTTCAGCCCTGCGCTGGCTTGTGCTGTTCCACACCAGATGAACCAACCACTGCTTCACAAGCTGTGCACTTGCTATGCCTTCTGCCTGGGGTGCTGCTTCTCTCCCTCCTAGATTTTCCAGTTGCCTTTCCTGACCACCCTATTTAAAATTCCAGGCTCAGTGACACCTGTTCAGAACACACTTCCTTTTTTCCTTCAGCCTTCATTACCTTCTAATATACTGTATATCTTACTAACTTGTTTACTGTCTATCTGCCCTTGCCAGATTATGAACTCCTCCAGCAAAAAGGTTGTTACGGCTTTTTGAATGCAGAACCTTGCACAGGTGCAGCATGTTTGTTGACTAAGTAAAGGAACTGTGTCATAGAATTCCCCACCCTGCAAAAGAGGTTAGCCTCTAGATCAGTGGTGGCAAACCTCCAGTACAGGTGCCACAGTGGGCTATTTGTTATCAATGAAAACTATGAAAGGCTTACCATCACTGCTCTAGGTGATAAGAAATAAGAGATGAATTGGGATTGGGTAGCCAGCACTCTGAACATTGCAAGAACTGTTAGGGCAAGTGCGCTGTTTATTTGATAAGTATTTATTACTAAGTGCTAATATTGGCAAATACATATTTATAAGGGCAAATAAGCTAGTTCTTGCTATCATAGTTTGCATCCTAGAGGGTTGATGCAGTTGATATATACAATAGGTAGGTAAGCAAGATAATGTTAAATAGTAACCTTTATGAAGAAAATCAGACAAAGCAAGCTGGCTGTTGGAGATACATCCCTGTAACCCCTGCAACTCAAGGAGACAAAGGCAGGAAATTGTAAGTTGGAGGCCAGTCAGGACAACTTAATGACTTAGCAACTTAGCAAGTCCAAAAGAGACTGAGAGCACAGTTCAGTGTGAAGGTTCTGGGTTTAGGTCCGAGTGCCGGGGTGGAGGTGGGAGAGACAGAGCAGTAGAAATGATGACTGGTATAGGCAAGTGTGAGGAAGAGGACTGGTTGTTATTCTTTGTCCTTCTCTACGAAGGACGTTTGAAGCATGAGAAAGGAGATTAATGCAGAGGGAAATGGTGACTGCAGGGAGGGGCAAGTGAGACTGGACAAATGAGACCATGAAGTAACCTTCTAAAGGCAGCAGAGGGTCTAATCAGGGTGGTGGTAGGATCTGATTCAGATTTTAAATGGGAACTTGAGCTGGGATGGGCCTCACAAACTTACTGGCATTCAGTGGCCAGATAGGTAGCATAAAGTTACAAATTGACTCACAAGCAAAATGATTTGAAAGCTACATTGATAAAAGGCACCTTTCCTTTGGCTTAAGTGCTGGGAAGCAATAGAATAGTGGCACATAAACCGGAGAGCCCAGGCCCTGTAGTAAGAGGCATCGCTTCTCTTGAGCTCTGCTCAGCTAACCAAGTGGAATTGCTTGTCTAGTGCTGTTCCTCTTTTAATTTTTGAAGACACTTAAGAAATTTAGAATGACTTGTTAAGCTCTTGAATTTATAAATATTAGCAACTAATTCAAACTGTTTATGAAAATACCTCAGGCCAAGCAGAACCATCCGTTCTGGTAAGTCCAGGTCTCAAAGGTGGCATCTGGCAGTCTCTGGATAAGGTGATGACAGTGGACATGCAGAAAAGCAGATGAGATTGAGATGTAAGGTAGTCACAACAGATGTGATAAACTGCGTGTGTAAGGTATGAAAGAGGGAGAGAGTCCTCATCTTTAATAGAGGGCATCAGGCATGAATGGCTGAGTCAGTTACAGTACCACTTACTGAGGTATGGAATTTGTGGTACTGAAGATTGAACTCAAGACCCTGTGCTTGCCAGGCAAGCACTTATTCTACTGAGCTATCTCCTGGCCTCTGAGGTAGGGAATTTAGAAGAGGCATGTGGTGGGTGTGGAAAGACCCAGCATGCGTACCATGGTGTAGCCTCTCCCAAACTCAGTAACTTGAGTTTGAGACATGTGTGGGTCATCCAAATGGAGATTTCTAGGGAAGAGTTGGTTGTGTAGGAGATGCAAATTCAGAGTTGCTGATCTGTACTGTACTTTGGAGGGAGCCCTGGGGCTAGAAATAAGCTGTTGGGTTTACAGAAGAAGGCGATATGCCCAGCCTTAGACAGGAACCTGTGCTCTGGGCAACCATGTCTGTTGTCTCCCTCTGTGTACTTCCTATAGACACCTAGGGGTTAAATATATAGTGAAGTTTACCACTGTGCTCCTCAAAATGGCTGGTTTCACATGAAACTTGCTAGAAGCAGAGGAAAAAGACAGGAATTTTTACTAATTTTTGGTAGAGATTCATGATGAAATCAGTTCAAAAATGAAAATTTTATAGTTGATGTCTGTGTCCGTGCTCTAGTTGTGAAATGCCCTCCTGTATGAATTCTTTTCTGCTTCCTGTTCTTATTCCTACCTCTTGTCCTCTTCTTTTACCCTCCTCAGATAGTCGAGAACTTACTATGTGCAAAGCATTGTATAAACATAGATGTGATAGTAAAACCAAACCAAACCAAGCCATGAAGCTATCTATTTTCAACATGGTAGTGTGCATGCTCTACTACACTGACCTTCATTTTAAAAATTTTTATTCTTTTTATATAGGCAATAGTGGAAAGCCTAAAATAAAAATTAAATATGAATAATATGTATTTCACTTTAGGAGCCTATCATCTGAGAATATTAGAAAAATGTAACTTTCTGTTTACCATTTCACCTTTGTCCAACATTAAGATGGCTGTTGTGCCTTTTTTTTTTCTTTTTTTACTTTCTTTTCTTATCAAGCTGTGACTGTATATGAAAGAGAAAACCCCTGCTTAGTCCATCACCACCAAGGTGATGCTGTGGGTAGAGCACTACCACTTGAGACACAGCTTTATAGTGCGCTGCATGAGATACATCACAGCTCCTCTGTGCTTTGGAGTTGAGTTCAGAATGGAGATTTGATTTGATTTTTTAAAATGGTATAAGTCTCTAGGTATCTTAACACTTGCTTCTGGGGAGGCACTGCTGAAGCCCTCCTGCTAGCTGGCTCAAGTCTTTAGTGCTCATAGATAGCAGTGTTTTCTTGAGATTGACTTTATTTTATAAATCTTTATAAAGTTGGCCCTTTGGGTTGACCTTAAGTTGTAAGACATACTTCTTCTGTTTAGTGCTTTAAAAAGAACACAAAGTAAATCTGAACAGAGCCAAGCTTTTCTCTTTGTTAGAATTTTGATTCTGCTTTTATATCACATAAGTGCCTAGAGGCATCTTAAAATGGACATGATTTTATAAATCTTAAATAAAAATAAGTGCTTTATAGTTTTGGGATTTGCAAGTATATAATACGCTATAAGTCAGCAAATCCATTGTAACACAATAAAGTGTATTGTAACATAAATCTATTTATCCAAAGTATGGCTCATGGATTACTAGCCTAATCCATAAAATGGGCCCTACTGTGCAGCGTTTTGTATTAATTTATTATACCTCCAACATGTGTGTTATTACTTAGCACTTACTAAACACCAGCCATTTCTTGGGGACTGAACAAAATCGAAAGGTGGAACTTGATCCAACCAAAAAATTATTTGACAGTCTGATATAGGAACAGGGAAAAGAAAAAGTTTTACTTTTTTTCTGTGTCTCCTTTTCTGGTGCTTGTGTCTCTAATGTATGTTTGATTCCTACACAGTTTCAGTCCTGTTTTTAAGTTTGAGTGCATAAGAAAATGCCCACAGTTCTCATGTCCTGCTCATTAAAGTTATTAATGAAGAACTTTAACTATTAGAGGAAAAACACTAGTAAATGAGCATCCCTACTCTTCATCCAATATGAAACCTTTAAGATTGGCAATCGACCTACCTCAAGGTTTCTAGAAACACATATTTGTCTTAGCTTGCATACTCTAAGGGACCACAAGTTTTTTTCAGTTACTTTATCTATGAGATTATGTTTTAAAATATCTTAATAACTAGAGTCATATCTCATTTATCTCTCATAATTAGTCTATTCCAGTGGTTCTCAACCTGTGGGTCATGACCCCGGTGGGGGTTGAATGACAAAAACACAGGGGTCGCCTAAAGCTATCGGAAAATGTTATTTATTTGGAATTACAGTTTTGAAGTTGCCACCAAAATTATTTTTTGGTTTGGGGTCACTGCAACATGAGGAACTGTATTGTGGGATCACTGGTCTATTTGTGCTAATTTTGTTGTTGTTGTTTTGTTTCGTTTTTCCCAAGTTTAATTGACTGAACTATTGGTTTTGCTTCCATCATTTGGCCTGTACTCAGGGAGTGGAAGTCATTTTTCATATTATCCTGAGGTAAAGATAATCAGATGAATCTTTTTAAAACATGAATAGGCATTTCAGAGTCAACCAGAAATGACTGTTGAGTTGTTTTTGGTCATCTGCCTTTGGATAGCATAAGTGATCAAAAGTTGTCTGTGGCACAATAGGATTCTTGAGCAGACCATGGTCATCTGGTTAAAAATACACCAGCCATCTGTCCTAATGGAATCTAGGTCCCAGAGTCTCAGATTCTTCATTGCTACCTATCTTGGAAATTAATTTCAATCTTGAGTTTATTTCGTTAGAGGGAAAAAGTTACTTACATAAGGCCAGTGTCAGTAGTATAGGGTTAAACTAAGATGCCAACATTAATTAATGTTAAATTCATTGTTGACATTAGTTAAATGTGGAACAGTGATTAAAAATGGTAAACAAAAGGCTGTATACTTAGTAAATTTAGATTAAAAAATGATCTAGATAATTTGGGTTATCAAAATTACTTCTGTTAAAAAATTACTTCTGTTTATATATAAGAAATGTTAAAAGAATATTATGTAGATAATACCTGGCACACATAGAATACACTTTGGATTTAAACTTAAAATCACATTGAATGCTCTGTCATTTCTCCCTCTCCTTCCATTCCTATTTGCCTTTTATTATTAGTGTTGACAATGTATATGTTCCTTGGAAACCCTGCAATTTCCCCAAAGTAATTTGCAAGTATGTGTCTTGGGTTTAATAGTATGGATTCAACCATTACTTTCTTTTGGCAGGACCAGGGTTTGAATTCTTTTTTTTTCTTTTTAAAAATTTTTTATTTTTTATGTTATGGCTGGCTCAGCCTGCTCTGGGGGAGCGGCTGGCGCAGCATGTGGTGCTGGGGATTGAACCGTGGTCCTTGTGGCTGCCTAAGCTTGCCTAAGGAGATGCTTTAGACCACTGAGCCGTCTCACCAGCCCCACCATTACTTTTTTTTAACCTTAAATAAACGAATTCTTCCTAGGCATTGGATATGTAGGAATAGATTCATGCTGTAGTAGATGTTTTCCTGCCAAATTAGTTCTTCTGTACTATGAATTTACAGTGTTAGATTTTAATTTGTGGTTCTGATGCTTAATCAGTGTCTATATTATTAAAGGTATAGATTAAGCTATTGTGTCAGAGACTGTCACTTTGATAAAATTGGGTTATTTTTTCTCACCTATGTGAGACTGGTAGTTAGGCTTTTGTTACGCTTTTGTCCCAAAGCCTCTTGCGGTCAAAGATGGAGCTTCTCAGAGGTGAGTGATCTAGAATGTGTGATGTTGGGACAGAGGTTGAGTGATCGCTAAACTAGTCCATTGATTGGTTTGGCATAGTTCCTGGTAGGATTAAAGGTGCTCCACCCTGGGTGTGAGTGCTATCTGCCCTAGGGTGTATGTAGCCTGGATAAGGTACAAAGGAGAGAATGTGGGTTCCAGCTTGTTGATGCTTGTCCTTCTGCCACTCACTCCCTGCTGGCTGCTCTGCTTTGCCATGAACTGTTTATCCTCTGTGATGCCCATATGATGTGCTGCCCCACCTTGGAGCCAGCTGATTGTGGTCTGAAACCTCTTAAGAACTGTAAGCCAAATCAAACCTTTTCTCCTTTAACTTTGAGTGTTGGGTATTTTGTCTCAGCAGTGAGCACATTAACTAAGACAGTTTTCCTGCATAACCAGAAGGGATTCAGGCTAGCAAAGTGACTGTCATCCTTCTGATGTAACCTCCTCAGTTATTCTGGTAGATTCACAAAGACAGAGAAGGAGATGCTCAGTGTATTAAGACCACAGTTTGGAAGTGTCATACATGACTACCACTCATATTCCATAGGGAGAGCTTAGCTACAGTGGTCACAGGTCACACCTACTAGCAAGGAAAACAGTGAAATGTAGTCTCAAATTTGGTAGTAATGTGCCAGCTAAAGTTAGCTGTAGAAGAGAGAACAAATTTTTAATGATGTACTTCATTATATATTTTGTTAAGAAAATCAGTGGCATATTGAGGAAGGACAAATTAAAGCATGTTTCCTAACTCTTCCCCAATCCCAACTTCTCAAAAATAAATAAAAATAAAAAAGATATGCTTGCCCCTGTGTTAAAATAAAGGATTAGTGCAATACATTAAGTCTGCAACATCAGCAGAAATTGATAAAATCATTCCATGCCTTGTGGGAATCTTTGATAATCTGTGTGTATTTACATATCCACAAAGTAGGTCACCGGGAAGGCCTGGTAGCCATTTGTAGTAGGTAGTGAAAGGAAATTGGCTAAGATAGATTCTGGGAGACTATATCCACACACCCCATGGGGAGCGCTTGTTTCTAGTGTCATTGCCAGTGGCTCTCTTCCTTTGGCACTCTGACTCTTTAGGCACTCGACTCCTACGTTATTTTCTATACACAGAGAAAATCACCAGTCGAGCAATCTATAAATATTTCTGGTTTTCTTGAGTTATTTCGCCTCATGTAATCTCTTCTTCCTTAGGAAATTAGTTTCTGTTTATTTTTTTACTTCTATCGAAGAGGTTTAATAAGCAATAGAATGTGTTAATCATGCCAGCATGAGTACTTTCACTGATCTGATAAAATATTATGAATTGCTAAATCATTCTAATGCCTGTGTCAGTCTTAGGGAGATAAAAGGAATGAATTAGTTTATCCTCCATTTACCCTTTCAACCCAAGTTATTTTATTTTATTTTCCAGAAAAAATGTACCAAACACATTCACATTTATTTTCTTTTTTTGTTTTTGTTTTTAAAGCAAATGACAGAGACCCAGTTTACCAGCGTTTATAAAACTACACTTAACATTGCACATTTAAACAATTGTCAAAACTTTACTAAGTTGCCAGCTTCCATGCACAACTAGAAAACATCCCCAAATTTGTATTGAGCCAGAAATTATCACCACTAATGCACATGTTTCATTACTAAATACTGAAAAAAAATGCAAATTGTTTCTGTAAGGGACTTATCCTGGCAGTGTTAGCTTCACAGCAGGCAGACAGTACTTGGCTCATGTTTCAAACGCAGTGAGAAACAGATCCATGCTGATGTTAAAGTACAGTCTTGCCCTAGCACTAGTCAAGAGTCAAGGCTTACCTTGGATCACATTTAATAAAAAAGCAAAGTGCATATAGAGAGATTATGACAATTTTAAAGACAAAAAAATGGTCCTACTGTGTGGTCCCAACCATAAACTCAGAAGTCTGTGACAAAGAGGGCTTCTGATGAGCTGGTTATAAATATTTTAGATTAGATACAGTTATACTGAAAGTTAACAAGTTAACTTCATCTGAAAACTTCAAAAAAAGAGAAATGTTCCTGTTACTCCTCAAATGGTGCTTGTTATACTTTAACATTTCTGTTAAATGAGTGCATTGAGTTACGTGTTCTCCAAGCGTAGCAGCTGCTCCTTACCATTTGCTGTTAAGAACTTAAACTGTCCATCTTCTTCAACTTCTACTCTTTCTTGACCATTCTTGACAATTCTCTTTGTGGTGATTTTTCTACTATTAAGGCTTTTGGTAGAAGTTGATACAGATTTGCAGTTACCCATCCCACTGCCACCAAACAAAGTGGATGAAAATGAAGTGAGGCCCCCATCACCTAGGGACCCAAATGAAGTAAATCCTGTATCAAATGAAGAAAATGCACCTCTAAAGGATGGAAATCCACTGAAGGTAGAGAAAAAAAGAGCCTGTACCATGGCTTCTGCTTCCTTAGGGACCCCTCCAGTTCCCAAAAATGTCTTCAAATGGGTCTTCAGTGCCAAAGAAGTTGAAAGAAAATGGGTCCCTTCCACCAAAAAATTTCCTTGAAGACGTCTCCTGGGTTCCATTTAATCCTTCTTTGCCATATTTGTCATAGATGTCCCGCTTTTTAGCATCTGATATGCCTCAGTCACTTGTTTGAATTTTTGCCCAGTTTCTTTGTTCTCAGGATTTTTATCTGGGTGCCACTGTCGTGCCAGTTTCTGGTATGCTTTCTTGATGTCCTGGGGGAGAGGGAGGTGTACCTCTACACGCCTAGAACTTCATAGTAATCTACCATGTTTGAACAGTGCTGGGACAAGTCTGAGGATGCAGATGACTGGCTGTGGAAAGGAGGAGGTGTGCGGCTGGTTCCCTTGTGGCCCTGGGATGGTGCGCTGGTGGCGGTTCCTTGTGCTTTCGCTGCTCTGCTTTCTTGAACCTCATCACAAGTTTTGAAAAGCTTAACTAAAACTTAGTTTTGAAAACCATGTAGGACCTGGGTGTGGTGGGCTACACATATGATCCCAGCATTCTGGAAGGCTGCAGCAGGGAGAACACACATTCAGCCCATTTGGGCAATTTAGTGACTGAGCAAGACCCTGCCTCAAGATTAAACATTTTTAAAAGGACGGGGAAAGTAGCTTAATGGCAGAGCACCCCTGGGTTTGACCCTCACTACTATGGAAAGAGGCAACAGAACAACAACAGAAACTCTTTGGGTTTATTCCCTAGGATATATCATGAAAGAGTCATTTTATTTGATACCCAGATACTGTCAAAATGAATATCAGCAAGGCCAAAGCTAAAACTAGTTTCTGAAAGAACAGAACGAAATAACCCCATTTTATTTAGTAGTCATATACATTTTTCAGAAGACTCAGTGTTGGATTTTCTGGAGTATAGTTCTACACAAAAATCATGTTCTACAGAACACAACTTAGGTAATTTTGTGGTCCAGGTAGCTCATTTATTTAACAAAAATTGATTTAATTTGTCTGTGTGCTCACTGTCTAATACTAACCCATTTCTCTGCTTTAAAGCAATACTACTCAGTTTTTCTGGGCATTTTTTATTTGTAGGAATCCTAAGCAGAATAATTACTTATACTATACTTAGTATTTAATCATTAAAAATCATTTCCTAATGTGCTATTATCTGGAAATAGAAACTCAGCCAGTGTCCAGCATCCTTTAATAAATATTTTATACTTTAAAATTGCCAGCAGTCACCTACCAGATTTTAAAAAGCTAATATTATTTTAATATATTTTTTTAAAAAAATGTATATTTGGCTTTTTTTATGTATTTAGTAGTGTCTGCAGCAGTGGCTCTCAACCTTTCCAATGCCATGACCCCGCAATACAGTTCCTCATGTTGTAGTGACCCCAAACCAAAAAATAATTTTGGTGGCTGCTTCAAAACTGTAATTTTGCTACAGTTATGATTCGGAATGGCTTTAGGCGACCCTTTGTTTTGTTTGTTCAACCCCCGCCAGGGTCGCGACCCACTAGTTGAGAACCGCTGGTCTACAGGGTCTTGCTACACAGAATGAGCTCATAGTGATCCTCCTGTTTTCAGCCTTCCAAGCACAGGGATTATAGGCATGTGCTGCCACACCCAGCCTCAGTTGCCTCTCACTGTGACCTGGGGGCAGGGCCAGCATGACATTCCGGGATGAAACCCCCAGTCCGTATCTGCTTAAGCAGACTGTTTAATCCACTGAACTGTGTGGCGGGCTATATACTAGGGTTTGTGTTTCGATGTCCCCGTCAAGCCTCATGCAGTTGTAGGTGGGACTTTTTCAGTGGTGTCTGAGTCTCAAGTATATGATGCTGTGATTGGTTCATGGTGCAGCGCTAGGTAGGCTCCAGCGCTCTACGATGAAGGGTGTGAGCGCCACCTGCTGTGAATAACCTAGAAAAGGCGAAAGGACAGAAAGAGGCTGCCAAGGGCCTTGCTGCTTTGCTTCCTTCTCCCCAACCTTAACTATTTTCTGCAGAGCCACTCTGCCTTACAGCTACCAATTATGGACTGAAAACTCTACAAACTGTGAGCTAATTAAACCTTTCTCCACTTAACTCTGGGTGTTGGGCGTTTTGTCTCAGCAAGGAGAAGAGTAGCTAAGACAGTATAAGCTAATATCCATTCATAGCAGTAACTAGAGACGTACAATATTTGAGGATTCAGCCTCTGCTTTCTAAAAGTCTATTTTGAGGGAAAAGAGATACTTGTCGCTTAATAATCTTTGAAAAGATGGCTTAAAGCAACTAATAAAGGAACAGTATAGTATATCCCCCAAATGCGCAAGGATTCTAGAAGGGCAGCAAAAACTAGCCTAATACCATTGACTTTGGAGCCGTATCGCTTGGGTCTTAGTGTTGGCTGTACCGTTCACTAGTGGAATGTCCGAGCAGTTGCTTCAGTTTTTTTTGTGCCTCAGTTCCCCCATCTGTTAAATACTCTAGGATTCACTTAAAAGCATTGTTGCGAGATATAAAGTAAATGTATAGGGTCAGAGAGATAGCTCAGTGAACTAAGTGCCTGCTTAGGCAAACACAGGACCTGGGTTCGATCCCCGGCACCATATGCCTTGCCATCCCTGCCCTGAGTGTGGTGTGCTGAGGCTGCCACCAAGACCAGGCATGGTGGCACATGCCTGTAATCCCAGCACTGGGTTAGCTGAAAATAGAAGAATCACTACGAGTCAGAGCTATGTATTAAGACCCTGTCCCAAATGCATAAAACACTAAGCATATATATATATATATATATATATATATATATATACACATATGTACTTACAATATTGTACATAATAAATACAGTGAAATAATGACTGGCAAACGCTGTAGGTTGAGTCGTGTGTAGGAACATGGATGCACCCAGAGACTGTGATGTTAGGTGAGATAAATGGCATACACAGGCCTAAACATCACGTGGGCTCTTGTAGGAGAGACCCAAAGTAAATAATTTAGAGAGAGAGCTAGGTAAAGAATGGATTGTAGGAATCAGGGAGATGGACCCCTTACCAGTGGGAAAGAGATCTAGGGATAGAAGGAGAGAGAGAAACAGGAGGACAGGAGAAGGGAAGTATATATAAAAAAGAATCAACTGTGTTATGTACATGTACCAACTCCCCATGATGAATAGCTCAGCATGTAGGTTTTGGCTTTGAAGATGAGATAGGAGTTGGAAAATCTTAGCAGAGAGGAAAGATATGCATAAGCAGGGCAGGAGAGTTCCAGATGTGTAGAGGACACTGAGCACACTGGCTTGATTGGGTCAGTTTTGTCTGAAACAGTAGGGTTTGAAGCTGGGCAAACTTTGGTCATACCCTGAGAGCCTTCTGATGTCAGGAGTTCGTGGATTTGAGGAGTTTGGATTTGATCCTTTATAAGTGGTAGATTAATAGCAATGCTTAAGTTTTGATCCGAGGTACTTTTCTAGTTGGTGGCAGTGGGTGGTGAGAGTGATGGCAGGGTGAGCAGTTGGGATACCAAAGGGTGGACTGAGGCGAGAAGGATAAAGCGGAGAGGAAGAGGCTTCTGCAGATGGTGTCATCATGGAAAATCGAAAGGAGTTTCCTGCTTCTGTTGGTTGGCAGTTCTCTTCTACCTATCATGCCCTCCTTCTGTGAAAGATGAGAATAGGAGCAGCCGTTGAATAAAGTTTCAGATGAAGGGGGCTATCTTAGGTTGCAAAGCCAACTGGAAATGGCTTGTGGGAAGTTGGAATAAAGGCCTGACTCTCACAGAAGAGAACTGAAATAGAGAAGTAGGAGCTGGAGTTAGAAACATTGCAGTCATTTCCTCAGAGCTGAGACTTGAATTTGTGCAGCATCAAGGCCTTCAAGAGAGGAAGAAGGTGGAACTATTCCTCAAGGGACATCTGGTATAAGGGGGAATGTGACAAAGCAGCCAAGAATTGAGAGAATACCAAGATGGTGTTAAAGTGTGCTAGGGAAGTGTTTGCAGACGTTGCATGGTCAGCAGTGTCAGGGGCTGAAGAACACACAGAACGAGGTCTAACCGTTATTGGATCTGGCAGTGAGGAGGCCATTAGTAATATTGGTAGGTGGATTTTCAGTAGAGTACAGGAAACTGGTTGCAGGATGTTGATTTGAGAAATACGGGTATGAACAGGAAAAGAAATAATTGGATAGTCTTACTAGGTTCAGATTAAGAGCTTTATAAAATGGTAGATATATGTGTTTTCAGGCAAAGAGAAAGAAGCCTGAGGGGGTGGATTTGGGGAAGGAGACGGAATGAACTGGCAAGGGGCTGGAGGGTAGGATGAAGAAAATGGAGCCTACGATCTGCTTCAGAAAGGAGGTCCACACTCGGGCAAAGGGGTGACACCTTGTGCCTGGGACAGTACTGGATGCTTGATAGGTGTGAAAATAGTATACGGAGGTGTGGCTGAAAGGGGGAGGCAGGCCGGTCTAAAAACAGATACTTAGAAGTAGAGCAGGGATGAAAATGCTGAGAAGTTCTGTTCCTGCAGTAGAGAATGAAATCACAGAGACCTGACAGTGAGAGGACTCACAGGGAGGATGATAACGATGGTGGCCTTTCCATGGATTATCTCACTGATTTGGCAACAGTCCTCTGTGGCATTATTTTTGTATTTTGTCAGTGGAGAATTAAAATAGAAAAGATTAACCAATGTACCCCAAATCATACATTCAATAAAAGGCAGAATGGAGATCTGAACGCCAGTAGCGTAACACTGCAGGCTGCCATCACAGCCAGTGGGCTACTGCCGTGGAGGCTGTGCAGATGAGTGGGAGGCTCAGGGCGCTTAGGAGCATTTACATTAGTTCTGCTGGGAATGGTGCCTGGGGAGTAAGCCACAAGGTGCTAGGGTCTGATGCTGGGCTCCACACATACTAACTGTGCTTTACCCACAGCCACTCCCCTAGCTTGATGTATATTTATAAATCTGTAACATCAGTAGGTTTAGAAAAACAACTTGTAGCTGGGCATGATGACACATACCTGTAATCTCTGCTGTACAGGAAGCTGACAAAAGGATTGCCAGCTTGAGAGCAGACCGGGCAACTTGGCACGACTGTCTTTAAAAAAAAAATTTAGCAAAGGGCTGAGAATGTAGCTCTACCTAGAATATTTTTCTGGCAAGCACAAGGCCCTGGGTTCAACTTCAGTATTGCAAAAACAAAATAGTATTAAACTTTTTTGTATTTTAAAAAATAATACTTTTACAGAAGAAAACTTAGAAAATAAAAACCATAAATTTAAACAAAATCAAGGGCTGGCCAAATAGCTCAGCAGATTAAAGCACCTGTGAGCCGGTGCAGGGGCTGGGGTTCGATTCCCGGGCCTGTCATGCTGGCTTCGCCCCCAGGACACACTGAGACAGCAATTGAGACTGGGTGTGGTAGCATATGCCTATAATCCCAGTTCTTGGGAGGCTGTAAACAGCCAGGTCACTATGAGTCTGATCTAATAGTGAGACCCTAAACATCCTGTAGACCATTCCCTAAAATACAAAATCAAAAAACCAAAGAAACCCAAAATCTTCTTAAACTGAGAGATAATCAAGGCTGATAGTTTTGTGTACTTTCCTGTAATTTTTTTCTATGTTGTCTTTTTACAAAATTGGACCATAATATATAGTGTGTGTGTGTGTGTGTGTGAATACCTACCTCTCTGTATATATCTCTATGTCTGTGTCCTTATATCTATATTTTAATGGGATTTTCATTTAATGTCTAAAAAAATACCATAGAAGTTTTGCCATTTCTCTTGTGTTGAATGACTGAGTCATTTCTCTACTCTTTACATTTGGTGCTGCAGCGGCCATCTTTCTTTGTCTGGAATTTTCACTATTACCTTAGGCTACATATTAGTCTGGATTCTGGTTGTAAACGACTGCACCTAGCTTGGGTAAAAACCAGAAGTTTCTTGGCTTACGTAAACTGTTGAAAGGTCAGGAATGCTGCTGGGCCTCTAGGGTAGCGGGAGCTAGAAAACAACCTCCAATCCTCACTCCTTGTTGCTGGCTCGTTGTACATGTTTGTTTGCTGAAATATGTTACTTCTGTAACTTGGGAAACATGGCTAGAGTAGCTGTAGTGCTGTGATCACATCATTTCCAGCCCCCACTTCACTTTTTTTTTTTTTTTTTTGTGGTACCTGGGATTGAGCTCAGGACCCTGCCCTGGCCAGGCAAGCGCTTATTCTACTGAGCTATCTCCCTGCCCACCCACTACCTCCCATTTTATAACATTTGCAAACAAAAAAATGTTAAAAGTATGTTTCAAGGTGGTGCTATATTTGTACCTTCCTCATCACATGTCCCATCAGTGTATCTTTTAAAAATACACTTCAAAATAAACTATGGTTATAGTATACTTCCTCCTAAATGCTTCTGTATGCATATTTTAAAGTTAGGGTCCAATATTTCTGATGATTTTCTTTTAGTGTAAAATGTACATACAAAGAAACGCAACAAGTTGTTAAATATTTATTCACGGACCTATTGGCAAATTCATACACCTACAAAACTCAAAGCCTTATGAGACGTGTCTGTCTGTCTGTCTGCCTGCCTGCCTGCCTGCCTGCCTGTCTCTCCCTCTCCCTCTCCCTCTCCCTCTCCTCTCTCTCTCTCTCAGAACCAGGGATCAAACTCAGGACCTTGCACTTGCCAGGCAGGCACTTGTGCCCCTGAGCTATCTCGCCACCCTCAAAAGACCCCCCCCCCCCCCCGGTACTGGGGATGGAACTCAGGACCCTGCCCTTGCCAGACAGGTGCTTAGTCTACTGAGCTATCTCCTGGCCTGAGACTCTTTTATTTTATGATCCTAAATTTAAAAAATTCCAGGAAATGGCTCTATCTAAACCACCTTTGTTCTGCTATCCCAGAATAAAGAAAGCACTATTTCCTACATGCAAATGGTCAGACAGAAGCATAGATATCTGTAAGAGAGAGCTTCCGAGAAGTCAAGCTATATGACTTGAATGTGGTGCTGTACCCAAAGTATGTATATATTAGTTTCATCTCCTTTGAAATGCTGCTTCTAGTGGCCCACAGTGATGATTTACAATCCTATGTACCTCAGCTTCATTATTTTATCTTTAATTTGCTATATTATTTTTTAACCTTGTTTTATGTCTTTACAAAAATAGACTGAAGGCTCTTAAGTGTAGACCATATTTTTCTTTTTCAAAAATTTTTATTGATTTATTTGGTACAAGGTTTTATTACATAGCTCAGACTTCTCCCCAGCACTGGGATTACAGGATTGTGCCACCATGCCTGGTTTTGGGCTGGCACAGCATACAGTACTAGGAATCAAACTCAGGACCTTGTGCTTGCCAGGCAGGTGCTTAGACTGCTGAACTATTTCCTTAGCCTGAAGATCATGTTTTTCAAGTCTAACTTTATTCTTATATAATAGCACGTTATGATGGTAGGTATGCAAATACTTCAAGTAACCAGGTACTTTATGTAATCATTGAAGGTGGCATTAGGTTTAAGAAAGAGAAAAGTATGACTCAAAAAGATTGACTAAGAAGCAAGTACATGTCCTTATGTAACAGTACAGAGATTGGCCAGGTTCAGATTCTTAACTGAGTGGCTTAATAATATTATCAAGAACCTCGGGGGCCTGGCGGGATGGCTCAGTGGTCTAGAGCACCTGCTTGGGAAGGCTTGGGCGGCTTCAGGGACCAAGGTTCAATCCCCGGCACCACATGCTGCCCTCGGGGCGGGCTGAGCCATCCATAAAAGTGAGTGAATAAACAAACAAAGGTTCTGAAACAAGAAAGAAAATAAATAAAATTAAAAAAAATTCTTTAAAAAAAAAGAACCTTGGGTTTTTCCGATACTTAGACTCTGCCATCATCATATTGTGAGCTGTGCTTTCAAACTAGATTTTTTTCACCATCACTACTCACTGATACAAGTCCAAACATCATGTCTGGATGTAGTAGCATCTCTTCTTCTTCTGTTCATAAGCTAAGAAACTTTCTCCAGATGCCTTCGAGACTTGATGTATCATTGACTAGCGCTTGCTGAAAATACAGTCTCAGTGTGTAGTAGAGATGGTAGAGCCATGAAACTAAGAGGCTTATTGTTCAGGATTTATGCTTCAGAAGGGAGGGGCATCTATTTTTTTTTCCATATGGGGAAGAAAGAATACAGATACAGGTGGGTCATGCCCACACACTGTACTCTGTAGAACGATTGTGAGGACAATATGCAGTATGTCAACTTTCAAAGAAAAGAAAGGGAAAAAGAAAAAAAAAAGTAATGTTGATTTAGAAGGGTTAATGTTTAATTGTTTGATCAATCTTACATATCTGTATGTATTAATCTAAACTGATCTGATGATGAAAATATGCAATATAACCATTGTTAAATTTAAACAATAAAAAATTGAAACTTGAAAAAAAAAAAACAAAAAACTTCTAAGCCCTAATTGGAATAAGTTAACCTTATTTTGTCCCCAAAGTTCTTGAATTCTCTTTGTCTCACAATTAAAGAAAATAAAACTCTACCATCTCAGTGAAAAAAAAAAAAAAAAAGAATACAGATACAATTAGTGTTCTTATTAATAAGAAAGAAGCAATGGAAAATTTATAGGTAACAGCATGTATCACACAGCATTATTCTTTAATTAAAATGTCTTACCTTGAGCTGGGCATGATAGCGCAGACCTGTAATCCCAGCACTCAGGAGGCTAAAGCAGGATGATCCTTGTCAGTTCAAGACCAGCCTGGGCTACAAAATAAGCTCAAGGTCAGCCTAAAGTGCATAGTTAGACCCTGTCACACACACACACACACAAAGCCTGACTTTTTCTTCTGAGGTGTATAGTGTTCGGGCACTTAAGGAAGTTCTGTATTCTTGTAGCTACCTGAATGTTTTCTCTTTTGGTGACACTGGGTCTGTATCGACTGTGGTTTTATAGGTTTTATGTGCTTAGTGTTAGTCTACTCCCAATGATACATTAGTCTTTGATACTTATCCATGTTGGGAATACAGATTTTAATGATTGTTTTCTTAATTTTATGTGGAATTAATTCCTGTGAGGCTGGGTTCTGCAGAAAATAACCAGAGGCAAAAATTAAGATGTTATGCTTTCTTTGAGAGATGTGGGTACAGGGCTGTAAGGGTAAGGGCAAAGGAAGCAAAGCAAGGGTGCAAGTTTATACAGAGCTTAACTTTTGCCTGCTCCTGTGCTGCATCAGTTAGGTTCTCTGTGGTTATTGAGAATGCTCAATCCCACTGCCAGAGAGTATATTATGTCCAACAAATCCAAAGTGACTTGAGTAGGGTACCAACTGACAGAAAGGGGTGAAGGGAGGAAGCAAGAAGGGAAGGAAAAGGAGTTGGTTTGAGTATCTGAAGAGATTCGCAGGTTTTATGTTTCAGTACCCCTAAAAAGGTTAGAATCAAGCTGTTTTGTTGTTTTGGTCATAGCATTGCTTTGGTATTCAATTACTAGAAAACATATTAGTTTTATGCAGTAAGACAGCTACTGCTTTTGTTATTCAAAACTTCACAGTGCAAGGTAATCACTTTACAGACTGGTTTACTTACTCTGGTCTGGGAATCTCTTACCAATCATGTTGGCAGTGTCCCCGGGGTCACACATCATGCTGGTTGTGGATCTAGGTTAACATCAGCTCCTTCCAGGCATTCTGAAATATGGCGGGGGCAGAGGAGAGTGCCTCTGAGCACCCTTAGATTGGGCAGGCTCTCCAGGTTGATCAGGATTGATGGGCTCTTTGGAGCTCTAGACAATTGCAAATCCTCAGAGCATGGCTTAGAATTCTGAAAGTTCTTCCAAGGCCAACTTCTTTTCAAAGAGCAATTTTCACTTTTTATTCAGAGTGCATGGAGAAAATTGTGCAGAATTGGCAAAGGAGGCACAGTGTGGTGGCTTGAAGGAGGAAAGTTGGTGGTGGGTTGGTTTGGTCTTTCTGCTCCTCACATATGCCTTTTGTTCTCTTTGGTTAAATATCACTTGAGTTTTTCCATTAGTGTGGTTTATTCAAATCGCTATGCTTAATTGATACTACAGAGTAATGGTAGCTGTTTGTGGTGGAGATTAAGGATAAGCTTGTTAGAGGTGAATGTTAATTGGGTGCATCTAATAAGCCTGAGGAGACTTCCTGCTCCTGTGTGGTAACAGGAACTGGATGAAGTACTTGGACATTCCCAGCATGTCCCCATCTGAATGCTTTGCTCTTGCTTGGAATTACCTACACTGGTTGGCACTTAACAGGATAGAATTGTGGCCTAGGGAGCCCATGGAGCTGCATTGGTTGTGCTTCCCAGGTTTTGGATATGTTCTGCAAAGACTTGTGTTCTTTTATATGACTTCAGGGATTGTACGTAAGGTAGGGACATCAAGACACATTGGGTCTGTGCGTGTTTACACACACAGATAAGCATGCTATCTGGTTTTTCCCCTGAAGATGACCACCCTTCTCTCTTTTTTAAAAAAATTTTATTTATTTATTTTTCTTGTTTCAGAACTTTTGTTTGTTTATTTATTTATTTTTATGGCCGGCTCAGCCTGCCCTGAGGGCAGGGCTGGCGCAGCATTTGGTGCCAGGGATCGAACCGTGGTCCCTGCAGCCGCCTGCAGGTGCTTTAGGCCACTGAGCCATCCTCCCAGGCCCCTCACCCTTCTTTTTCAATTATGTTGGTTATTGTTTTATACCCTGAGGTATTGGGCTGCTTACATGGCTGATTTAAGGTGATATTTTTTGCCTGTTCTTTTTGACGCTATACTTATGAGCTAGAATCATAAAAATTCAAGAATTGTGCCAAAATTTCTTTTGTTGATAACTGTGATTTAGTCTGTTATGTAACTGTAATGTATAATTTACACATCCTGAAGATCATCCGTCTCTGTACAGAGTGACTATATTTAACCCTCACTTCTTTGGAAAAAGAGAACATTACCAATTATCTTTGAAACTGTATTTGTGAGACAATGCACATCGATCCACCCTCTGTCTCCACTTTTAATTTTTGGTACATCAAGTAGTACTTTATGAGTTATTCCCTGATTTTCATGTATAAAGGCTCAGAGGAGAAAAGGAGCGCTTTGTAGCTAATGACTATATCTTGAGGTTTCCCCTTGCTCATACTGTCTAAACCAAGAAGAACAAGCACAATGTCTTTGTCATCTTTAGTAACAAGTTATGTCCAAAGAGAACCAAAGGGGAAATCTCTTCTCAATATTGTATTTTTAGTTGTGGAATGTGAGTGTGGGGAGAGAATACTGAAATATTTATTTATTTAATTGCGGATAGTTTAGTAGTAAGAAAAAAATGCTTTTTAAAAATATCACTAGTTTTTTTCGTGTTTTGAAGTTTTTGAGGAAAAAAAAAAAATGGTTAGTTTCCTCATGTCCTAGACTTTGAAAGTCAAGTCCACGTTTGAGCTTAGATTTCATAGTGGTATCTTTTAAGCAAATTCATTTACTCACCACCCCACATTTTATCCTATTGCCCTGTTTCTATGAAGTTGCCATGACATCAGAGGAAATGTCAGCTGTTTTCATGTAAGACTATGTCCGCTTAAAAAAGTAAACCTTGAATAGAAAATGATGTTCTCATTAAATCAGCTCTTTAAGAGTAGGTAGGAGGAATTGCTATCCATCTAATGGATTTAATAGTTCATATACAAAGTCTGTGGAATAGAAGTAATATTCTGCAGCTGACTAACTATAGACTAATCCATCTTCAGACAGAATTCTGGAAGCATCTGCAAAACTGCTTTTTCTTCACTTTTTTTCAGGCACAACTGGACTAAATGTGTTTCCCAAATACTTTAAAATTAACTCATATCCACATAAGTAGGTCTACTCAAGTTATATGAAAAATTGAAATAAAACCGTAAGATACTGAAGTCAGGTTCTTCTTGGCTTTTCACTTTGGTGCTAGTCTGCTTGGGAGGGCAACCATGTTGAAGGGTAGTCAGAGGTCACTTGTAGAAACTCTTCATTAGACGGCCCCTAACAGCTGGCAGTAGTCCGTTTTAGTTTTTAGCTGGGTGTAATATCCCTTTTAAGGTGGGTTTAAGCTTCTCCCTAGGCTCTTCCTTTGACCTCCGCAAAGGCTTTTTCTTTTCTTTCGCCCCCTGAAAACACATTACCAAGTCCTCCGCCTTTCTGGAAAGGCCAGCCATTCCCTTTCCCCTTCTTGCTCTAACGTTTAGTGAGTGCTTGGTTCTGCAAAGATAGGGAGACTCCCAGGACATGTAGGATTTTAATAGGTTGGAGTGGCATTCTGCAGATAGATTTGTAAGGCATGAAACGGGGTGGACTTTCTTCATGTCTTATTCCCACTTAAATTACATATTCCATTCATGTGTGATGATGCCGATAGGATATTTAATTTGTGCAGAATATACTGTTTGAAAGTTCTCAAAGATATTAAAAAATGAGATAACAGTGATGTCAACAATGACAGTTCTGTTTATTGGAAAGAAAAAAATGCAGAAGGGATTGGGACTTTCTACAACTAAAAGAAGAATACATACATATTAGGAGCAATTGTGTTTTTGTACTATCATTAAAATTTTTTTCTCCCCTCCCATTCTCTCCCCTCATACCCTAGCCTCTTTTAAAAATTATTTTTCCTTTTAAAAAAATTTTTATCAGTGTTTTTATAGAGCATTACAGTTTACAAAGCCCTCTACACACATTCCATCGAGTTTAGTGTGGTCTTATATGGTAGCAGGAGGGTGGGTTGGGTGGACTCCCGTGATCTCTTTAGGAATCTACATGTTCAAACCAGTAGTTTCAACTGGCCTTCTTGCTGCACAGTATTATTATGGTGGCTGAATAGCCAGATAATCTGCTGGTGGTGGCAGCTGTTCTTGATGTTTAGTCTTTTCTCTATTTCTCTCATCATTGTCACTTCCAAGTTTGAAAACTAGAGCATATGTAGCCATCTTTATTTACTTCCATCCCGAGCTAGCATTTGCCTTCTACCAAATGAGGCTGTCCTTTATGAAACAGCTGGCAATTTGTTTCTATATTCAAGACTCATACAGTGCATTTCAGAACCTGAGACACGTTTGCAGGGTGACAAAAATAAAAATATCACGTGAGTGAGCCCTGTGTCAGTGCTGGTGGGCTACAGACAGCTCCTTCCCACCTGACCATGTCTATTCAGTGACATTGGTGCTTTCTCTTGCCAACTCCACCTCTTCTGATAGTGGTACAATTAGTGGTAGACTGTGAGAATAACCATAAATAGCAGTGTGCACATGTGGCAGTTTTCATATTGGTTTTTCCGTCCAAAAAGGAATCACTCCTTGGATTCACTCCTAGGTTCATTCTGAGCGGCGCTCCTAATGTGAGCTTAACTTTCTTCTTTTCCATTTACATTGGGGTTGTTGAAAGGATTATGGAACTTTTAAACAAGATGGGAGTGCTTGGTAAAACAGGCTTTTTAAAATATGTCTTATAAGAAATACTCAGTAATCTAGGTAAAACTCAGGATTCCTTAGATTTTAATAGGTTTGTGATAAGCATTGCAGTAAGGGATAAGAGATGTATCATGAAGTCTTAGGATTTATAGTTAAGAGTATGTGATCTAACCTAGTAAAGGACGCTGCATTTGTTAACGTAGCTTTTTAACTGGGTTCTTGTTGTATCTGTTAATTTTGAAGTTTAAAAACTCAATGGAGCAGGGGCTGGAGCAGTATCTCTGAGGCACAAGTGCCTGCCTGGCAAGTGTAAGGTCATGAGTTTGAACCCCAGTCCTGGGGAAAAAAAAAAAAGTAAATAAAAACTCAGTGGAGGGGCGGGGGAGACAGCTCAGTAGAATAAACCCTTGCCTGGCAAGCTCAAGGGCCTGAGTTCAATCACCAGCTACACACACACACACACACACACACACACACACACACACACACACACCACTGCTAAAAACTCAATCGATTTTAACACTGTATTTTGACCCTACATATATTATAATGCTAAACTGTAGCATTTGATTGTGTGAAAATACTTAGATCACAACCACAAAGTTCTATGAATGTAATAGTCAAGTGAATATACCAAGAATGGCTAAGGGTATAGATTCAGTTTTTAAACCTGCCCCTTTGTTAAAAATTCATTTCTTAAAGGTATAGATATTTTTCTGAAATTTATTGAACTCTTAGTAATGCCTCTCACAGGACAATTTGTGTTCATTCTTGTATATATACAAGGCCAGGCAGAGTAGCTTACATCTCAGAACATAACCCACTCCATTATGGATGCTGGTGAAGATTTTTCAGAGCATGTTACATAAAGGTGCTAAAGCATTCAGCTGATATCACTAAGCAAGTTCCCACCCAGTTTTGGACACTGGAGCTATGGTGGTGAATGAGCCCATCCCTGTTCTTTTTTTTGTAGGTAGAAAATATAATTTATTTTTTTTGTTTCAATTTTTTTATTGTTTAAATTTAACAATGGTTATATTGCATATTTTCATCATCAGATCAGTTTAGATTAATACATATAGGTATATAAGATTGATCAACTAAACATTCACCTTTCTAAATCCACATTACTTTTTTTTTTTCTTTTCCCCTTTCTTTTCTTTGAAAGTTGACATATTGCATATTGTCCTCACAAT